>JAEPRA010000002.1:1800000-2043853 GCA_016758895.1 Umbelopsis vinacea | reverse complement strand
AGGGATTCTAGCGGAGTTTTGTATTTCACGGTCTGAGGTGCCATAAAAATGCATACTATTCTGCAAAAACTACTGTAGCAGTGGTACTGAAACTGCTCTTAGACGTATTTAAATGATGAAAAAGTCTGATATCGTTAACAGAATGTAAAAAGATGCATCGGTTAAGGTGCTGTAGGCTGCTTGAGTATTGCGGGAATTTCAAAAAAATTTCAAACCAAAATTCCCATTTATGGACGAGGGTCGGGGTTTTTTGGCGGGCGAAATTTTTTTCTCCTCAATACTCAAACGTAGAATAATTATAGGCAAACAGTAATAATAAAAGTTTTTCTTAAAAATTGAAGGACATCGTATTCTGCTGCAAATCAAATCATAAAAATTTCCAATTATAGGTTTCGGAACCAGTACTAGCGACCCAAACAGGCTACAAATGACAAACCACCGATCTCGGCTAATATGGTTGCCGAGATCTGACATAATGCTAATGTCGGTAGTGAACTTTGCCGCAACTGACAAACTATTTTTTCTGTAAATTTGTCAGGTACTCTCGGCTAATATTGTCATACAGTAAGTGCCTTGGCGCGGCATCTCAATCCAAACCCCTTTGAGCTTGCCTATAAAAACTAATAGACCAGCCCTTGTCCATAGTTCAACCAATCCGGGCACAACATAATCATGATCAAGAAAATTCTCATCACGGGAGCGACTGGAAACCAAGGTAATTACTACCATTCATGATGGATAATTATCTTTTGCACAGACACGGTAACCTTTGACTACATTATTTTAGGAGGAGCCGTTTTAAATGCTTTGCTAGCATCCACTAGCAAAAAGTCTGACACATGGAAAATCTATGCTCTAACAAGAGACGTCAAAAGTGCTTCAGCTCAAAAGTTGGAAACCAAAGGCAAAGGAAGAGTTGAGTTGGTTGAGGGCGATTTGAATAACCAAGAGTTTTTGGACTCATTCATGAAGCCTGAAATGGATCTGTATGCAGTGTTTAGCGTACAGGTTCCCAATCCTGCGAAAGGAGGCGTTAAAGCAGAGGTGAGGGGAATTCATTGTTACAAGAGTTGTAGAGGGAATACTGACAAAAAACGTATGCTCATTTATATCTTGCTCTGACATAGATGCAACAAGGTATTCGACTCGCAGATGCTGCCAAAAAAGCCAACGTCAAACATTTTGTCTACACTTCTGTCGGTGGTGCTGAACGCAACTCGGGAGTACCACACTTCGATTCTAAATTTACAATCGAAGAACATATTCGACTGATCAAATTGCCATATACTATTTTGAGGCCGGTATTTTTTATGGACAATTTCACAGTACCAGGAGCGTTTAGTAAAATAGTTGGAGCGTTTTATAAGCACCAGATGTCGCCAGGTCGAAAACTCCAACTGATCAGTGTTCGTGATATTGGCAAATTTGCTCTGCTAGCACTGGAGGTATGTCAATATTCCATTTCAACTTCGACGCTTTTTCTTTCCTTTGGCTAAACATATGTACATATCGTATTTGCCTACGTTATTCCATTAGAATCCCAACGAATATCTTGGGAAGGAAATTGAAATCGCGGGTGACGATCTCACTTACAACGAAGCAAATATTATTTGGAAAAAGCATATGTCTGGACAAGATATTCCATCAACTTATTCAATTGCTACCACGATCCTCAAATATATGGTTAAAGAATTGCGCACCATGTAAGTTGGAACTTTGTATAAGAGCGCAGCTCGCACATTTATCGCTTACTCGTTTCCTTCTTTCTTTTATGTGGCTATCATTATCTCCATCGAAAGGTTTGGCTGGTTCGAGAAATCTGGATATGAAGCCGATTTACCGAAGCTGAAGGAAGTCCATCCTGACCTCTGGGACTTTGATACGTTCCTTCAGAAGCATAAGGAAGAGTAGTAACCCGAATGCTCGACCAAGAGTTTTGCATCTAATAAATATATTTGTGGTGACCGAATATATCACAGTAGACCTTCAGTAAATGTTAGAGAAGCACAGTCAATTTCTGATGAGTCTTTCCTCTACAATAGTGCATTGTGATGTCGAATTCGATATTCATGAAATCGGGTCTTAGGCATATACTTCGTACAATGTATCAAATTTCGAGGTTTAATCGACAACTATCGATTGATAGCCCCAAAGATGTAAACTAATGTCACTCTGGTATTGTATACTTTTACGAAATCCATATTTCTAATATTTCTAAGTTGGAAAGCTGACAATCACTCCATATGAGCAACAATTGGCACAAATGTGTAAATTTACACATACCAGCATCTCTAACATCCTTCATGGTTTTGTTAATTTTATTACAGACACTTCACACATTTGAATTACAACCTGATGAACAGCTCACTCAAGCAAGCGTGATATCACATATCATCTTATTGGGTGATCAAGCTCTATGCCTCAGCTGTTTAAGTTGGTGAAATGGTTCTTTTATCCTACTATCCAGATGGTCAACAAAGACCAGGCTTTCCAGTGTCGTTGAGAATGTAGAAATCTCTTTGTGATACTAAAAGTGGAGAAAAAAAAGCTTATGAACAGCCAGAACGTCAAAAATGCTAACCGCTGACGATTACGACTTACCATACGTAGTACGTCTTTGTACCAACCGTTGACCCAACGGAATGTAAAATCAGTGTTAGGGTCGAGACCGCCAGCTTCAAATCTGAGGTACATCTCTTGAAGAGTTTGCGTAAACTTTTGCAAAACGACCATGAACACCTCTTTTTGCTCCCGAATCACAGTCTCAAGGGATTTTTCAACCGTTTGTATAGCGACTTGCTCTTGTTGGCCTTCAGCTTCAGCTGTTGATATGATTAGTGAGATGGAAATAACTGAACAAAATCATGAGGGGTTTGTTAACTTACATTCTGCAGATGGGTTCTCGCTTCTAATTACTTCGTTTTTGTTATAAACATCGCGGAAACCATCGAGCTTGGTTTGAACATGTTGCGCACGATTTATCACTTTGTTGAGCGTAACATGTAAGATTTCCCAAAGATATGACCTTGAAGGAAAGCATGAGAAATCGCATAAACCATTAAAATGCATTTTTTCTTGATTTAGAATTTTACCTTCCAACTTGTTCTAGTTGTTCACTTTCAAAAATCCAAGATATAATGGAAGTCGGATCTATGATGCGGTAGTTCATAAACTTATCCAAAAGAATGCCTAGAAGCTGAGTGTTGCTTTTCCAGAAACGAGCAATAATGCGGACGGAATGAAGTCTTTCCGAAGGGTTCTGGTTTAATCCTCGCAAAACATCAAGACACCTACAAGGACGTTAATCAATGGTACAATCTCCAGATAAAGACTACCCGACTGAACATCAGCACATACCTCTCAATAACATTTAAAACGTGTGAGAAACTCTTGGAACCTAACAGTAGAACAGCCTGTGTAAAAATCTCTCTCGCCGTTTCATCCGCTTGCTCTTGAGTCATGCCATTGTCTATCTCTTGCTTTCTAATCTCAGCCAAGGTATCATTCAAGGCGTCTGCATCTTGCTTCATCTTGAGTTTGCCAAGAAGCTGTTTGACAGCATCATGGTGAGGATGACTAGGACTCAAAAGCTCTTGAGATGGAGCGGGTGGTTCGGATGCCATCAAGTTGGCAATTTCATCTGGCAGTGTCGTTTTTACCCTGTCATAGTAACTCAATCGGACTTCTTTTTCGAGAGTTTCTCTAATGAAGCAGAGTTGAGGGTGGAGGGGATCCAAAGATAATGCTCCCTGCCTGGAAATTTGAGAAGGGGTAAGGTTAGCCATGATAATACCTAGAAATATAAACCATATACATAGAGTATATACTTACCATGCGTCCCACTCCCATTCAAATCCGACGTTACTCAGATGATGGGGAAACCAGTTGTAAAGTCGAGAGATCAAACCAGCGTCCATGTCGGCCAAGCGCTCAAACAAAATGTGAACAGCTTTTTTAAGCGATTGACTAGCGCTTGAATTTTCACCTTTGCAAAGCTCAATAATCAGAGCTGCAAAGTAGACTTGCTTGACGGGAGGCGAAGGTAATCGAAGCATGGTTCCAAAAACGTGCTATCGTGAAATGGGTTAGTGCTGCTCATACCAACAGCCATAGTGAATATCGCTTACCTCAAGGACAATTTCTGAGAGCACCCATCCATCAGTCTGCTCCATCATGGCATCCTTTTGTTCCTCATTGCCTTTATCACTGCTCTCGGTTATCTGGGATGCAAAGATACCACTTTCAAAGTTGTTGTGAAGACCGAGGAGGTACTTGGCACACTCCTTTCGGTTGGACTCAAACAACAGCACAGTGTCATGTACAATTTCTTGCAATACGAAGTATGATGCAGAATCAGCCGCAGGGAATTTATCCGAAGACTATTTTTGTGTGTCAATACCATTTGAAGAGGACGTGTTCAACATATAGGTGAGCCTACTTACTACATCAGTATAAAAAATTCTGAACGGCGCATTTGGTGCTATATATAAAGCGTCTTGCGACGGTTGAGGTAGCTCAAATGTTGGCAGCTCGTGCTAATCAGAGGACAGTTATTTGATTATTCGATAAAGATCATTCCTGGCTTTCTCACATGCACGTACCTGTAAAGCCTGGTTCAATTCCTCGTCAAAAAGTTGGTAAGGCTGGAGCATCATAGTAATCTAAGAAATGGAATTGGCATTTAACGTTTGACATACAACAGATTACTTGACGAATGACAACGCACCTCCCATTCATCGTTTTGAAGATTTTGGATGATAGCCCATAAGTGTGCCAGAGGCTATTATAAAAAACGTGATTAAATATTAATGTTTTTGGAGGCATTTTCACTAAAATCAATGTACGTACATCGGAAACAGAATATGGCAGATTTTCCCCACGGTATGTCTTCAAAAGGTCTATGGTATGAGCGTCACCTCTTTTCTGAAGGTATTTCTCCACTCGCGCCAAAAGTCTTTGTAATTCACCGGGTTTGCGTTCATGAAGCCCCTTACCGCACTATCAGAACATCGTTAGTCTGGCGGTATCTACATAACGACAAACGATCCCTACTTACCCATGGAAGTGCTGCAAGCACGATATAAACCATACAGTCCGCGTATGACTTTAGAAAAGGATTGAAGTTTTCAGAATTAAGTATGACATTTCCAATATCTACATATTCAAAGGTACTTACGATTATAAGGTTTGGTTCGTCAACAGCAGCCAAAAGGTCATTGAGAAGGTCAAGGTAGGCAGCAGGCAATATGACATTTGCATTCACGAGTTCACCAAAGTAACGTACATAGTATTTTACTTTTTGCCATTCAGACTTTGCAAGACTCTCTTTTGCCGCAGCCACTATATCATCAAAAAGCCTAGAGGTCACTTCATGGTTTTTTGCATTAAGTAGCCCAAGGAGGGTACCGTAAACAGCTGTCTTCATAGGTAATTCCGTGATGCTGTATCAAACCATTACTTAGCTTGCTTTCTGTCAAATCGAAATAACGCTATGTCGAAACTACATACCATGATTTAAATGTAGAAGCAACAGTCTCTGGAAACTTCTGGTAGTCAGTACTAAGAATTCCCGCCATTTTGGTCAAATTGATTTTGAGATCTGACGAAGCCTGATCGGGAGTAAAATAAGTTAGATGTCATTCCTGTATTCTTGATCCGCCTATTGTAAGAACATACTTTGTCCCCAATCTTGATAATAAGGCTTTTTAGTCGCATTTCAATATCTTCAGGTTCATCAACTGGTGGGCGATCTCTCTGTCTTTGTCGATCATAGGGACCGGAACGATTGTTTCGCGGTCGGTCGTCTTCAAATTGTCTGATCAGTATTGTTATGCATAGTTCGGTTGACACTTTGGCTTAAAATTCTTACTTTGCCATCGACCTCCACCTTCTCGACGACCTTTAACAAATCGGTTATTATGAGTACTCAAAAATGCAATAAGTGATAACCCATTTACCTTCATAACCTCTTCTATAGCTCATGCTTTTTGATAGACCAAGTGGAAGAGCGCGCGTTTTGCGTGACTGGTAATATCGCTTTTTGTTGACCGTCTTTTCCGCCAATTGAAATTTTGAGCATGGCATTACTCCAAACTTCACAATTCGCTATCACTCGCAATTTTCTTCACTTGAAAGCATAGATTTAATTATGGTATTCTTGAACATTGTATCTTGCTGAAACCAAAGTTTTTGATGATCATGAATTTGACAATAAAATTACCCAACCTGAATCACCACAGTCGCGCGAATGATTATTGCATCCTCCGGAGACCTTGTAAAGGAAATTAAAATGTTCTCCATATCCGATATGGACAGCTTTCTTGTTATGAGAAGCAAAAATTTCGATACATGCTAGCTAAAGTGCAAAATTACGCAACAAGCAAGTTTTTTTTTTTTTTTTTTGCACAGTGCAGATGTCTCAATGCGTTCAGGGTGTCTTTACCTACCTACCTTCGTTACAGAAAGGATTGAAGATCATAAAAGCCTTTCAAAGAACGTATTGCGTCGGAGGTACAAGCGTCATATGAGATTATACCTGGTTTAAAAATCATGACACAGCATGTGCAAAATCGAGGGCGCATAGGTCGTGCTCACCTGGTCGTGCTGTTGTAAGTTTATTCGTTTTTTTTTAAAAACTATGACTTAAAGCAAGCTAGCGTGAGTGTAAACCGGGAAACGGTAAGTTCACACATAAAGACACGTTATGCAAGATGTTCCCTTTTTGTCATCGCTGTAGTCGACCATTTTAAAATAAAACATTGTTACAACCGACAGTATCATGTTGAACAATATCATTTTAAGGACGAATTACACGCTCTATCAGCGGTCAATGTCTATTTTGCACATAGCTTCTGATTTTAATTTCATAAAGCTTTTGTACAACAGGCCCCTGCAAACATTGTAATGTTGTACAAATTACAGCTCACAGCGGTATGCACTTCTTCTTATATAGGTCGTAAACCCGTCAATTCCCACCTATGAGTATCTCATATTGCGTATAGATAAAAGCCAGTCGACAGCAATACATATTTTCTTTCGCGAAACGACAAAGTATAGTGATGAAGTTCACATCAAGTTTCGTTTTCCTACTGGCCCTCCTTTTATCAAGCCATGCCAATGTTAGCGCTGCCGTCAAAAGGTCTCATAGAAGTACAACTGCTACTGCAAAGGCTTCTCAACCTACATCTAAAAATGTAACAGTAGCTGCTAGTACTTCAGCAAAGATGGTATTCGCTCATTTTATGGTAGGAATTGTGAGCTCTTATCAAGCCGGCGACTGGGCGAATGATATTGCTTTGGCTTCAGCAAGTGGAATCGATGGTTTTGCTCTTAATATCGGCGCAGACTCTTACACGGAAACCCAGCTTACACTGGCGTACAATGCAGCAGGTAGGAAAATAAGTCTCCTGTTCTTCGCACTGAATAATATATTAACATTCGCTATCAGCCTCGAAGAGTTTCAAATTGTTTATTTCATTCGACATGACAAGTATCTCTGACCCCAACAGAATATCCTCCATTCTAAAACAGTACAGTGGCCAAAGTGCCCAGTTCAAAGTTGACGGAAAACCATTTGTATCCACGTTTGTTGGTTATGGTGTCGTTGACTGGAATTCCATCCAAGCGTCAAGTGGAGTATCTATTTATCTGGTACCAAACTGGCAAGCTAGTCAGCTCCAAGGAAATACTCAAGTTTCAGGCGGATTTAGCTGGATAGCGTGGCCAAACTCTAACAATCAGCCGATTGATGCTAATATGACAACAGACTCGGATAATGCATATACATCGGCACTCGCTGGAAAAGCATATATGGCACCGTTAGTATCTGTTGTTGACCCACAGTTCAACTCATCTGTCAACCTTTCATGCTGATCTTTCCTTTAACAATGCTATTTTACAATCATTCAGAGTTAGTCCTTGGTTCTTTACGCACTTCGGTTCGGATGTTTCATACAGCAAGAATTGGCTCTTTTTAAGTGATGTCCTTTGGTATCAACGATGGGAGCAAATCCTTAAACTCAAGCCAGATTTTGTGGAAATCATCACATGGAATGGTAAGCCATCAACCTTGTGATGAAAAAAAGCAGGCTTTTCGAGAGTATTGATGTTTCACTCCTGTCAATCAATGAAAACTGTAGATTTCGGCGAGTCACATTATATCGGCCCACTTCATCCTGAAAACCCAAGCGTGTATGCCGGTCCTGCCACCGACGGTGCAAAATCATGGGTAGAAAATATGCCTCATGATGGTTGGCGGGATATATCACAAGCATACATTACAGCTTACAAAAATGGCGCTAGCTCACCAGTTGTTACCAAAGACGAAATAGTATATTACTACAGATTGATGCCCAAGGATACAACATGTAGCAGTGATAGCACTGGTCCTCCGACAGGAAGAGACTATGTGGACGATAAAGTTTACGCTGTAACTTTATTGAAGTCACCAGGAACATTGACGGTTACATCTGGAGGTAATCCACCGGTGCAGTTCTCTGCTCCATCGGGTGTTACCATTTGGTCTGTTCCTATGGGTGTGGGTAGTCAGCAATTCAAACTGACCAGAAATGGAGCCACGGTGCTATCAGGAACTGGTTCGCAGCAGATCAAAAATTCATGCACCATTTACAACTTCAACGCCTTTGTTGGTACTGTGGTTTGAACAGCCTATTGATATTTCATGTTTACTTTCAAAATGCAATAAACATTGTGCACAAATGAGTCTGTATGATCACCATCACTATATCGATTGGAGACACACATACAGAGAGACAAACAGTCTAGAAAGGTGATGTAGTTTATTCAAATCACTTTGGATATAATGACAGAGCGTTGGCTCCTTCTATAAACATTGGTCCAGTACACATAAAAAAAAAAAGCGGGGGTGATAGCGAATATGTTTCGTTTATATTTAAGAGGCACGAATGCCTATGCATGCACTAATTGCAATGTCTTGCTACCGAGTATATTCGAAGCCGAGATAGAGAAATCATCATGAATATAGCTTTTTTAAACTAGATAACAGGACAGTCCGCAAGAATTGACCATGTAATCAAATATATGTTATTCTGTTGCATCAAGTTGAGTTCCTTCGTTCCAGGATGCGTACGCCATTATTTCTTATGGACCCAGTTTTTCGTATCCGCTTCACCGCCACAACCTGCAATACCTCTTCTTCCTCTTCGTCGTCGTCGTTGTCATCGCGTTCCTGGTTGATCAAGATGGGATAATGGAATCGTCTTGTTGGGCTTTGGACAACAAGCCTCTCTATCGTATTCTCGGAGTCCTTCCAACCCTTTTGGCTCTGTAAGCTTTTACTAGAACTACCCTTTTCCAAAATGGAGGAAGACTGAGACACACAAGGAACAATATCCTTCAAACGGAGATGACTGGCGATTGCAGCTGGATCGTTGGTGCCTTGATTCCTATCTAAAGCTTTTTGCTTGTTCTTTGCAAGTAGAGTACTAGACATATGATTGAGTAGCGGTGGAGAAGGCGATCTCGAATGGTATTCCCCAGGAATGGTGACCCTATATGAAGGCCGCGCCGGTGCTTTCTCAATGCATTGGTCAACCAAGACATTCCCCATAGTGTATGTGAATGCCCAAGACAAGGCATTATAGAATGTATCAGATTCTAATGTCTCCAAATGCAACCCATTCGACTTGAGAGAGAGCATCCCAGAAAGGAAAGCAAGCACAGAATGAATGCCTTGAACCAATAAAAAGATTACCAGAGATAAACTTTCATTTGGGTTGTGCCTTGCCAATGCAGTACTGTTTTGACTAGCAACTGAACGATTGATGTCTTTTGATGCCGAATCTGTTGTATCTACATCTGCTGCTAGATCGCGTGACAATGAATCTACCATAGCCAAGCTGTCGTCTATGCGCTTGTAAGACTCCATTAAAGGATCATTCAACAACCTGGTTCTTCGGCTCAATCTCATAGTGTTTGGTGAATTGGGTACAGAGTGGCTAGATCTGCTCGGCGCATTTTTGAAAGAGTTGGATAACGGGCTACCTCTTTGAGCTGTGGCAAAGTTAGTTTGAATGGCTTCTTTATTTGCTGGACCGCGTGACCAGCGAGATTTTCCTATGGAGCCAGTGGAACGACGCTTGACTGCATTATTGCTTGACCTGTCTTCTTTTGTTTCTATGTGGGGTTCATAATGATTGTGTGGCGGCATAGATTTGATGGATCTCCTTCGATGTGGAAAGTATGGTTGGTCAGGATTGTGTGTGTGTGTTTGTAGTTTAGATTTTCGATTTGACACAGTGTATTTTTGGGTATCTATGGTGTCGGGTTGCTTTACTTGAGCACCCATTGTGTGTTTATTTGCCGCATTTGTTTTCGGCGCTGTTATTTTACTTCGCTCTCGATCAATCCCATTCACAGCATCACTAGCCTCCTTGATGAGATGTGAAAGAATATCCGATATCCGATCGAGTGCCTCAGAGTCGTCATCACTCTCATGCTTAGAAGTCAATATTGGGTCTTGGTGACTTACAGAAGAGTGTCGGCGCGGACGATGGTTGTGAGACTGATCAATCTTATCGTGTCGCATAGTTTGAATAGGCGTTGATGCTGATGGAAAAGGAGAAGGAAGGTTTCCAGGAGTGAGCGACGTTATAGAACATGATGAACAATTTGGTAATCCGTCGTTGCAAATCTGGAAGAAACGCCCCAAAAGTTTGAATTAAAAAATCAATCCTTTCTTTCGAAAATATATTTGCCAAGGCAAACAAGAATGAATGTTTGAAGAAGACTTCTTACATGTGTAACGTCGTTATTGAAGTGGGAAGAGGCTAGTAAAAGGCTGCTACAAAATTATGGAACGCTATCGTCAATATCATGGGGTAATGATTCATTAATACTGTTACCACAAGGTCGACTGTATACCTGTTGCGATCTCTCGATCGGATTTCGTCGTCACCTTGAGTATTTATCTAAAAAGACTATATGTGAGCTATTGTAATTTGCAACTTTGATATATTCAACATAAACATACATTGCAATCACTTTCTTGGTCAAATTGCTGGTATGGCGGTGGAGGTGATAATAACGGCGATGACTCGGCAGACGGAATGGAGTCGTACTGCTGGGTTTGTCGGGGATGACCGGTTAAGTTCTTTCGAGTAATTACAGTAATTGGACGGCGAGAAGGTTGCTTCGCTTCTGCCGTGGCAGACATGTGGGCAGAGAGCAAAAGATATTCCTTAGAATGATGCAAAGGGAAAAGGGAAAGATAATGTTGGAGAACTACTGCCAGGCGAGGAAATATCACATGAGATTTGTGAGGGGCTTTTTATTCGGTTGGACAAAATGCATCTGCCTTCCAAACCGTGAGCCAAAAATCTGATCCCGCCGGCCAACTTTAAATATAGCTTAGACATCAACTATTCGCAATAAACTGTGGTAATTAGAACGCTAAGCATAAGAAATAGGATGAAATGATTCATGCATAGGTATGGTCCGTGGCATTTTAAGTACAAGTAACATTCTGCCCAAGGACTGGGGTAAACTTCGTCTGATTCCTAACTTCTAGCTCCTCCCAGCGAAATACAATCGAGATGCAACACCTATTGCGCGCTTCTATAAAATAAATGGCAAAATAGCATACCAAATTTCAAGTAAAAATCGTTCACGTCTAGCACATGAAGAACATATGATACGAAACGAACGGACCTATGATAGGCGTGACAGGCAGGTCTTGAATTTCATAATTATAGTTTACACGAAATTTTTATGCGGGTAATGTGTGCTAATATCTACAGTATATCTCTATGCTTTAACGCTAATCTTTGTTGGTTCGATGTCGTTGAAGCCAATGCCTTTGTGTCGCTTGCGGTGCTTGCCATCTCCGTATAGTCCATCCCATTTATGGATCTGAATCAAGGAGTGCATGTCTTCAGAGGCACTGGGTGCGATTTGCGAACGCGCTTGGTCGAAATGGTGTTCTTTGAGGACCCGAATTGGCGCATTGGCTGCAGGGACAGTGTTACCAACCAACTTTATATTTGAGAAGTCTTTGCCAGTGTCCTCCTTAACCGCGTTGAGGGCGGCTGCAATACAAAGGTTCTTTATATCTGAACCCGAGTAATATGGGGTCGCCTTTGCAAGCTTTTCAATGGACACTCCTTGATCCACTTTTTCTCCCTGAAGGTGGAGTGTGAGTATCTTCGCCCTTTCCTCTTGGTTGGGTAAATCGACTGTAAAAGAAAAATGTCAATGACGTGGTGATCTCACGGACCATAAAAGCCAAATCGTCAAATTTGGTACAAACCTAATATTCTTCGTGGCATACGCCGGAGAACTGCATCATCCAAATCGTACGGTCTATTGGTGGCCGCCATAAGAATTACCCCATGATTGTTACTAGATAAGCCATCCCACTCCACCATAAATTGATTGACTATTTCGCGGTGAGTATTGGAAGCAAGATCTGATCTACGGGCGTTTAGCAAGCTATCAACTTCGTCTATGAAGATAACACAAGGTGCTAGTTTTCTGGCAAGAGAAAATACAGCCTGCATTTCACAGTTAGTTATCCATATCGAGATTCCTGAACCACTAAATTCTCAACTTGTGATACTATACCTTAACGTTCTTTTCACCTTCACCAACATACATTTCGTAACTTGGTTAATTTCAAACTGGGTTAGGTCATACTTGGCATAATAAAGTTTCCAAATAAGAAAGTTGGGGAAAGGACTTACATGTCGCTGGCTTGGATCTCAATCATACGACTACCGCTTTCTTTAGCAACAGCCTTGGCTAATAAAGTCTAATGCCGGTCATGTATACTTGTCAATAAAACACAAACATAATGTTTATCTCCCCCACCAAAAATGCGTATTACCTTTCCCGTGCCTGGTGGACCAAAGAGAAGCATTCCTGATGTAAAGTTACGCCCGAGAATACCATAAGAAAAGATATCTGGCCGAAGTAATGGAAGGCTAATGGATGTTTGCAATGTGTCGATGGTCGCCGCTGGAGCGCATATATCGTTAAATGTTGTCTTTAGGCGCGCTGTAATGGAAGCTTGATTGGTATATATTCAAAGGACGCCTGTATTTACTCTTTCATTGATTTTACCTGGATCAACTATTTTGGTGAGAAGTTTACGCTCATAGTCATTGCAAACGTCTTTGAGCGCCTTCATATCCAATTCGTCGCCATCCTTTACGGAGATCAACTGCTTTCGGCTTTGTTCATACTCTTGCTTGAGGTTAGTAATTGCTTGAGATCGTAATTCCGAACCTCGCTTTAAGATCTTCTCTGCTTGTGTCAAGTGGGACATATTGAATGTATTGGGATGTCCATGCTGGTTTGATGAAGACATTGATATACCAGTAGCAGTGGAAACAAGTCGATTGATGAAATGCATTGGCCAGTATTCGGATCGTGCGCCGTCCATTTTGTTTAGTATCTTGGTCACTGCTGGTGTTGAAACAAACGCTTGAGCTGGTGAAATTATCTTCTTGTGTACACAAGCCATCAAAATGTTTCGTGCATTCAACTCTTCTAACCGCAACGCCAAATCTTGCTCCATCTGATGCTTCCATGCTTTCATACTTTGTGGTGAGTCAACTAAGGGAGGGATGCTGACAAGTTGGAAATACGGAAACTTGATCTTATTGCCAAGGAGATCGTCAACATCGTCCATGTCAAGAGATGCTATGGAAGACTTTTTTTCGATTATTTGTCCTGGACCTTTTCTGCTCGACAGATTGGATAAAGACGGTGATACACCAGCGACAACAACAATTGGCTGACCATGGCTACGTAGATCTTGGATTGTTTGTAACAGTGCGGTCACGACAAGCTCGCCCATTGGTGATTCGATAATGTGGGAATAATCTCTCAAGTATATAATCTTTGGTATTCTGTCCATCTTGGTCGCCGCATTGTTGGCGGATAACTCTCGCTCTCCAGCAGTTACGAGAGCACTAAATACAGCCTTTAGCCTAGCGTGACCTTCACCTTGACTCTTTCCGTATGATCCAAAAGACTTTGAGAGGCGATTCTGTCCGCTTTCCTTTTGATTCATCACCGATTTAACATAATCCAAGACATCATCCACAACAATAAAGTCGTCAGATCTCTCATCTTCGAACTCTACATTGCTAGAACTTTTTCGGGTGCTTTCCGTGGCCATATTCGATTCTGCTTCAACTAATACCGGCTCAATGTCATCAGCTGTTGAAGATAAAAGACAGTCAGCATTTGTAAGTGACTTTTTTCCATACAAGGGTAACTTACATGAAGCCCTGGGATCGATTAAACCGTGTGTCAACAGAGATATGTCATGTTGATCTAGCTTTATTACATCCGATTCCAGCTCTCGAGCAATCGCATGCACAAGGCTGTCTTGAAGATAGGTTGCGCCGGCATATGGAACACCAATGACGATGTTGTCGTCCGGTAGCGCTGACTGATGAGCCGAATGTGACGCAAAACCTGCTCGTATGGAGTATCGAACATCGTCTATAATACACTCTGGAATCTTGTAAGGTATTTTCTTTATATCATGAGCATTGCGTAGGTTACTTTGGTAGTTTGTGATGAAAAATTGCTCTGAAACGGAATGGCGGTCAGCAAAGTCAAACATAATGTTACCTGAAATTCAAACAATATAGTGTACACACCTGGGATCGTAGGAGTAAACTGTCTCTTGGACTTTCTCGAGCTCTTTCTTCCTTTCGTGCTTGTCAATTGCTTGTCCGCAGTCGAATCTAGAGCTACTTCAGCATGTTTTGTTGCCGATTCCTCGGGGTTCGGAGAGGGGTCATGAGGTGGGACTTCTGGTTGTGCTGAAGGTCGTGCTCTTGCAGAAAATGCTCGACAATGGTGGAATCCAGATGTCCTTCTATATAAAAGTAGCTTTCCGCTACGAAGCATTAGGAATGACGAGACAAAAGAGAACGACTTCCAATTGCCAACGAAGAGGGGTCAAAAAATTGTGACCATCAAAATTGGGTATTTTTAATGAAGAACTGGTGTAAGACAATTATATGAGGAACCGATAATGTTAAATAATACAAATACGGTCGAGTAACTTTGAAGACGTCGTTGCTATTCCCACTTCATACGGAGTTCCAGGAGCCATCCCTGTTACAGCTCTATCAGTGGCGTCTGGCGTATCTTGTTTTTTCTTCAGTGGCACTGACAGAAGCTGTAAACTTTTCCGTGTCCATCTCTTACACTTCGTCTTCAAATCGTTCATCTTCGCACTGTTGACAGATGGCTTCTCGTGCCTTGAAGAATACAAGTCGATGAATTTCTTCATTGCTTCTTTATCTGACTGGCCATTATCAGTCAACGGTTGATGACAAACCGGGCATGTAAGGGCCATACTTTGTCTCATACTCTCAGAGCAAGATGTACAAAAGGTATGGAGACAGCATGATATATGATCCGGACTTTTCATTGAAGCATGGCATTTGGAGCAAATAAAGTTAACAATTGGTGGTAGGGATGCTGCAGCTGCGTTCTACGATTCGAAAATGTTGGTGAGTTGATCAACCTCAACCGATGACATTGACACGATATGACCATATGAAAATCAATGCTCATTACCTTTAAATGATTTAACATTTTATCCATGTCCTGGCGTGTCTCGAATTCACATGCCCTTAGATATTTTTCGGTATCGTTTAATTTAGACACCAAATGCTGCTTTTCCATAAACACATCCAGAAGACTGGATTGTAGGATATCGCAGCATTCCTTTAGAAACTGAAACTGGGAATCCATGTACTGGTTCAACTGTGTCAGGGCATCTTCTATACCGAGAAGTGTTCGAATGTTGCTGATAGTAACATTGTTTCTGTTGTACTAATAACATCAGACACAAAGAAGGAGGTCAGTGGACATTGAAATTGCGGCTGATGAAGCGGCATTTTACACGTACTATGAGCGGCAGACTATCTTCAAACTTAGTCATCAGAGCTCCATTGGCAGTATCCGTATTAGACAACCGAGACATATAACTCTTGGATACAAATTGAAATATAAAGTAGTTGTCTTCCTGGCTATGACATATGTATCGGCTTTGCCTAGTTGTATTCCCAGTCTTCTGAGATTGTCGGTTTACATGCAACGCAAGATAGAATGACATTATAAACTCTTCCATATTATGGTCATCTTTCTTCTACAAATGCATATAACACAGTAGGTGATAGCTGCTTAGTTCAAATTACTTCTTTGATATGAAACAAAATGGAAGATCACTCACTAAGATCTGCTGGGACGTTTTCAGTGTTCGAGAATTATCAAAAAGATCGTTGGTACCATTTTTACATAGATTTTGAGTCCCAGAGCAGCTCTAAATTGAAATTCAGTACCACACTATTATACAAATTTTCCAAAGGGATCATTGACTTACATTTCTGATCAATTGTAAAGCGGACTCAAAGTCTTCGTCTTGATAGTCTTCATTTTCTATAATCAACTTTCGTATGGTGCTTTGTAACAAAGGAATATTTTTGTGTTCCCATTGTATTTCTTCCACTTGGTAGATGACAGTTTCTTCCACACCAGAGTCAAATCTGATGTAAGATGAGGATGACGGCTTACTAAAACTTGATCGCAATTGATTCCAGCTAGCTCTTGCTCTGGATCGAAATATTGGTGAACTCATAAAGAAAGGGATACTGCAGACAACCTGCTACTATCAAGGAATATATCAGCGTCAATTAATTTCATTATTGATGAATGACCATAAATTTTCTGGTGACCATCCCTGCTTTCGTTAGTAATGCTTTCGGGCTGGCTCGGTATTAAAGAGCATGGGAGCTTTCATCATTTGCCATATATAAATTACGCAGTACTACTTTTGATAGAACTTTCGTAGAAGGGAGATCGTTGCAAACTGTATTTGCAGTTTATCGTTGAATGTCTAGGAAAGGAAGAGAAGGGAAGGGAATATTTCATGACAAATGAATGAAAAATGTTTTTCGAATAACCTTTGACATTTTGTTACTGCTATCAAAACTTCAAATGCATTGCTCTTCTTTAGCGATTATCAAATATATAAATTTCCTTCCGATATGTGGTACCTTGACGATTATCTTTTTCGCATCAGCATATGGACTATTGCCCCTAACAATCATCGTTAAGGCACGTTGAATAGGCCAGTTTTCTTGGCATTCCAGTATTAACTGTACCATTATTGTGCTTGAATACAACCTTGTGCAGTGATACAAGAATCATTTGATCATATCATGCGTGACAGGATGTCCATATTTTTATCTAACCCCTATGCATATCGCCTTGATCATTTCAAATAAAATTTTTATCATTTCTCTAATTCCTAGGTTATTCGTGTGGTAATCAGATATCAGTAATTTTTTTACCTTTGCTTCTGGCAAACGTTGCTATTATTAGCATCAGTTGAACCAAAAGCCTTGATAGAAAAAAAGAATACAATGAGAGGAAGGTTTTGACTTTATAATAAATACGCCAATGGGTAAGCATAGTGCTACTCTAAAATTAAATACATATGCATTGGGGAGAGGAGGAGCTATCATAAATATTAGAAATGAATACATTTTAATGATAAACTACGATAAATCAATACTGATACAGCACGGTGCCTAATGTCATCTATGAGGGACAAAGATTTTTCCAGTCTTGAGGAACATCGAACGTCTATAGTAGTTTTTACATCAGTACCTTAGCCAAGTTGCGAAGCTCATTATCAATTGACTCACCCTTATAACACTCGGCTGGTACTGTATCTGCATGGCAAGACCCATTAAATGATGCCATACCAGATGGCAATGGAATAGCCACATGCCAGGATGAGGAATGAACCTTATGATAGCATAACCAAAGGCCGGTACAGCTAGAATAGGCAAAGCGTCACATTAGCCAACTGCTCATCGAACAGAAACTGATTTCCAAATGTGGTACTCACTGCCAGTATCACGGCGAACTGGATTTGTAGTATTGAGATTTGTGTTGGAAGCATAGTATCCACCGCCGGTTCCTAGCAGCCAGAAGGTATGACCATGAAGATGGAAAGGATGAGAACCGTCATCAAAGTCTAAAACCATGTGACCAATTAGTTTCTGCTTTCTCTACCATCATATCAATTTTCACTTTCTTACTCTGTATAATTAATTGAATAACGGTAGCATTATCTGGCGGTGTTAGCACAAATTGTGTGTTGGTGTCAAAAGTTGTAACCCCAGCATTTGCTTGCTGCAATGTTGAGGTGTTTTGGAGAGGTGACCACGACGTTGTGTTCATGTATCCGTATCTGATACGATCCTCTCTGATTGCTTGGAAGGACGCTTCAATATAATAACTGACATCGTATGGAGGAGCATCCATACCATCAACTGGCCTGAGGTCTGAAGGATCCAAGTCAACACAATCAACAGGATCAGAGTAACCTGGATCTGAAGAGTTTGGTGTCGTTCCATTGGCGCCTTCATAGTGAACAGCAGCCAGGACAACAGGGTTGAGTGCATCGTTGGTGTATGCAAGGCAATTTTGATTTATGATAGCTCTCATCCAATAATTGCCAACGGTCTGATTGGCTTCGACAATCAAAGAGTAACGCTGGGCTACTTGGATTGGTACACGATCAATGGCAACTGGTTTCATGGCCACACCGTCAGCTTCTACGACGGTCAATTTGTGGCCATCGATTGAGAACTCAAATTCTGCGAAGGCGCTATAGCAATCACAACGGTTAGCGAATGTTGTACTTAGTGGATTTCGAAGCTGTCATTGAAAACTTACCCTGTATTTATTAATCTTATTCTGTACCGCTTCCCTGGAACGAAGGTAAAATTGGCTGCTGCTCCTCCAGTGCATGGAATAGAGCTATTTGTTGATCCATTGCAGTTAAAGACATTTAATCCGTTAATAAGGCCGTTCTCTGGTACGGGCTCATCACCTTCGGTGTTGTCGGCGTTGGCATATTGGGCAAGACTAATAGGCGATAATTCGTGATACCAATCTGAGAGCAGCGAGTGAGTTACAAAGGCAAGGGATACTTTTTGCAAAAAAAAATTGACATTCACCTGATATCATGACTATGATGTCTTCATCGTAGTCATTCATGAAGCCTTCATTAGGATCGTGGACAATTAGTGGTCCGACAATGCCGTCGGTGTATTGCCCTTTTGCATGTGAGTGCCACCAGTATGTGCCCCGTTGATCGCTTATAGTAAAATTATATGTAAAGCTCTCTCCCGGGGGAATCGGACATTGTGTAACACCGACAGTGCCATCCATCCAGGTGGTATTGGTTTGAAACATACCGTGCCAATGGATAGAGGTACCTTGGCCATCAGGAAGTTGATTATTAACCTTTACAACAATTCTATCGCCAATGTTGCATTCGATAAGGGGCCCAGGGAATTGGTCTGTAGTTATGAGAAAAAAAAGGGATGGTTGAGATATTTTTTTTTCAACGGGTAAAGTTTGAAGGTGAACCGATAAGGTGACAAATGGGGTAGGAATAATAGAGTAGAGACTTACTATTGACGATAAGCATAGTTCTTTCAAAACCATCAGGCGAACCATTTCGTTGAGTGATATTGAATTCGTAGTATCTTGTAGTAGGTTGGTTGGTGATGGTGAAATTATTGCCACTTAAGATGAATTGTTCTGGAAAATTTCGCAGGGCATCGTTTTCCGATGGAGACGATTGAGACTTCCTAGTAAGACCAATCGCTAGCCCTAATATCATCGCCAAAGCACATAAAGATACGACAGTGGACCAGATAATACAGCGCTTAGTGCGATGGAAACGCGACGCTGGCAAGCTGGCTTCTTTCATCTGATAACAAACCAAACAAAAGAGCAAAAAATTGTTGTCTGATTAAACTTCCCTGAGATAATTGAAATTTGAGGCAGGTGGGAGCGAAGTACAATGCTCTGGCATGTGCCCTATTCAAGCTAAACCATTAGGTGCTTTTATGCATATCGGACTTGGTGCTCCCATAAAAAATACGGCATAGAAGGGTATCGGGGTTAGGCCAATCAGGAGTTAACTCTTCAGCATCCTGAAATCTCGGTTAATGCACGTGCGGTATACGCTGCGGAGCCTCTGTGTACCAAGACCACAATTGGAAATAATTCCCTAAGAATATAAATTGGTAGAGCAGTAACTGTTTTATTTTTCTGTCAGAGACATTTCCCTCCACCCAAACCCCACTCTCGTTGTTTAAGAATGCGTTCCCTGTCTGTAATCTGCTTCACTGCTCTTGCTGCAGCAGCCTCCGTGTTTGCTCAGGATGCCAATGCTACCACTACTACTGGTAGCAGCGCTACGACCTCTGCTTCCACCACCGATTCCTCCTCTTCCTCCTCCTCCAGTGACAGCACCATTGCTACTGCTACTTCCACTAGCTCTGCTGCCACTGCCTCTGGATCCTCCACTGGATCTTCTACCCAAGGAAAGGTCTTCCAGCGCATTTTGCAAATCTGGTTGGAGAACACTGTAAGTTAGCCTTTCCTTGCCCTGAAGGGGATCGCACGTAAATGTACCGCATTTATGGACGACGCCATGTACTAAACAATCCTATCCATATAGGACTACGAAACTGCTTCTACTTTGCCTGACTACCAGGCTCTTGCTGCTCAGGGTATCCTTCTTAACAACACTTACGGTAATGTATTTTTCTTTTCTTTTTTTTGACAGTGAAATGAAACATAAAATTGAAGAACCTGCGTCGGATCCTAATTTTTAATACCTCCCCAATAGCCATCACTCACCCCTCTGAGCCCAACTATGTTGCTGCCACTGGTGGTAGCAACTTTGGTATTGACAATGATGACTTCTACAACATTCCTGCCAATGTTTCCACCATCTTCGACCTTTTGGAAAACAAGGTTAGTAACTTAGAGTTTCAACAGTGTTACAAAAATTTGCTCCTTACTAATTTTGAAATATTTGTTTTACCCGTAGGGCTTGCAATGGAAGGCTTACCAGGAAGATCTGCCTTCAGTTGGCTACACTGGTTTCAAGGCTCACAACGGATCTTATGTCCGCAAGCACAACCCTGCTATCATCTACGACTCCATCGGTCTTAACGCTACCCGTGCTGCCAATGTTGTCCCTGCCACTCAACTTGCCACTGATATTGCTGCCGGTAACGTTCCTCACTGGACTTTCTACACGTGCGTATTGCAACATTCAATGGCCTGAAGTGTGTACATGTTATTAAGAAATCTTTTTCACTAGTCCCAACATGACCAACGATGCTCACGATACCACCGCTGAATTCGCTGGAAAGTGGCTCACTAACTTCTTCAACACCACCTTGAGCAATAAGACCTTCGTTGATGAAACCTTGATCCTTGTCACTTTCGACGAAAACGATACCTACCCCAAGGCTAACCGTGTCTGGTCTCTCCTGTTGGGTGCTATCCCTGCTGCTTCCAAGAACACCACCGATGGTACTTTCTATACTCACTACTCTTCTCTCTCCACTGTTGAGCAAAACTGGGACCTCGGTAACCTCGGACGTGGTGATGCTAACAAGACTCTTGCCAACGTTTACTCTTTCGTTGCTTCTCAAATCGGATACACTAACGTTGCCATTGCTAACGGCTCCTCTGTTTCTTACTTCAACGAGACCATCCCCGGTCTTTTGACTAACCAGTCTTACAACGAGACCCACCCCTCTGCCTCTGCCTCTGGATCTGGATCTGCCTCTGCCTCTGCTACTGGCTCCACCTCCGGCGCCAACGGTTTCACCACTAGCGCTGTCGCTGTCACTATTGCCAGCGCTGTCGTGGCCGCTTTGATGCTTTAAGTTGACCTTGTAGCATCATGCCATTCTAATCAAGTTAGAAATGACGTTCTCCTCTATATCAAACTCTAATTAAAACTACTTCTTTTATGTGAGCGCTCAAAAACCTATTATGCTCAACGTATGTTGAACAAATCTCATTCTGTACACCATTTGGCTTTGCCACTGAAAAAAAAAAAAAATTGAATGAAGAATATGCATTTATGCGAGCGTAATGGTCTATTGTTGTCTATGAGTACATGCTAGAAAGTGAAATTACTCTTGCGAGCCTTTGATGCAGAAAAACGTGCTTCCCATCTGTGCTTTCGCCGCTTCTTGTTCGAGACGCTTTTGATCTTTCTCTGTGAACTGGTCGCTTTCTGGTATATCTGAGAGTTTGTATTTTTTGAACATGGCTTGGTATGACTCTTGTTTTTCTTGCAGTCTAAAAAAAAAGATATAGTGAGCATTACGTTCTGAGATCCACTAACGCTATAAAGAGACGCCGAGATGTATCGATGCACTTACCTTTGGACAGCACGGACATCACCTAAACCTCCCATGACAATGATGGCAGTGTTTTCAGGTAACTGATCGTAAAGAGTTTTGAACTGCTCATCAAATTTGCTGAGATGATCCATAGCCTTTGTCAATTCACTACTGACGGTTTCACCACTTGTTGCTGTAACAACCGATGGAATGCCATTATTGTAACTGTTGTCAGTGTTCTTCTTCCGAATTCCTTCCAAATCGCTCCATTTGGACAATACGAAATCGTGATCAGCCAGTGTTTCAACTGTTCTTTGAACAGCCTCTTCATCCGAGATACAATGGAAATAATCTTTTCCAAGAGCCGCGGAAAGTAATTTGTTCAATTTATCACAGCTTTCCACAATTGCGCCAGAACGAGGAGGTCGGAATCGCTTCATTCGATTAAAGATCAATTCTGTATCATCATGTAGCAAGCCGAATGCTTCACCACGTTGAATTTTAAGCTTAACGAGATCTAGTGTCGCTGTAGCATCTTCACGTGGATCGTGACCAATTCTTCCACCATGGTTAGGGTCAGTATTCTGGATATCACGCTTGAGATATCTGGTGGCTAACCATTTCAAACCCGGTCGGAAAGGCGGTCCTCGTGAATGGTGGTATATAATGGAGGTGTCAATACAGTACGGATGTGTGAGCTTCAATGCATTCAAATCGTTGTGCAAGCCGTGTCCGACCAAGATGACGTTGTGGTCGACAAATTTGCGAACATGCTTTTGGGCTCTTCTCAGTGAAGTGGTAACTCCTGCCATCATATCAGGTGTAATACCAGAGTATTCAGTCAGATAATTGGTGATTGGTTCATCGGGAACGACAAGCTCATCCAAAATGACATTTGAATCTAATTACAAACAGACTTGTTAAACTTTTTGTTTGGTAGCACATATGTCCAACTTCAATTCTATTTACCTTCGTCGATGAGTGAAACGCGAGTAAGTGCCATACCAGATGCAGTTTCGCACTAATAAAAAAATGTTTAGGCTCGTTTATATCATTTTGAAACTTGTTCATACATGGCACAATATAACTTACCATTTCACAATCAACTGCAATCAATTTCTTCGGTGTAGGCTCATTACCCGGTCGAGTTTCATGCCATCCCTCTGGTAGCACGGCAGTTGAGTCAAGAAAAGTTGGAATTGGGTACTCTGCAGCAATCATGTCTTCCAGCTTAAGGATGTAATGATCGGCTGTGATTAAGGCCTCACGATCTATGACAAGTCAAGAACGTTAACACTGCGAGATATGGTGCCGCATTTGGAATTTGAAGTACATGACTTACTTGAAGCTCTCTGCTTATCTCTCTTTTCCTTTTGGCTGTGAGATACAGGACATTGTAGAAGATTCGTCATTGGGTTGTGAACCTTTCCCTTTGTTCCGGAACTTTTGGATACGACACAGTGTGAAAATTGAGAGGTGAAAAACTTTAGAGTTTTCTTTGCCAAGGCTGTCTCTTCGATTTCATCAAGTGCTGTAATTGGTTTTATGTTTGCTCGACTTTCAGGGTATCCAAAGTAAGTGAGATCTAAGCCCTGAGCGTATACCAGAACTAACTTTTGAACGGCAGCGCGGTTTGCAATTTTCAACCAGGAAGGTTCTGGCGCTTCAGCCAGGCAGTAGAGAATATATTCTCGAATATCCTCCATCCCTAACCGCTTTGTGAGCTCTTTTGGCACCACTTCCAGTGCTGGCGACTAATTTTATAGATTATAAGCACAGATCCACAAAATTTTGTCAATGTCTCTCAAAACCAGGTACACATACCACTACTCCATTTTTCTTCGCCTTCTTCTTTTCCTTGAGCTTTTGTCGTCGCTTTTGAACTTTCAGAAGAACTTGATCTTGCAGCACACTGTCGGCAGCTTTTCATTGTATTAGTTTATGCTGAAGAAATATCAGTCCTATCCATCGCCGCCACCACTTACTAGTTTCTGGGCCTTTTGCCGCCTTTTTGGATGCCTTCCTTTTAGCCTCTACTGAGGCATTGATTACTTTAACACCATTGTCTACTTTGGTTTCTTCTACCGTAATCTTTTGGTCAATTTGGATTTTCTTCTTCTTCACTTCCTTGGGTTTCTTTGCAGCTTTAGGTTTGTCGAGCTTTGCACGTTTAGCAGCTGGTTTTTCCGTTTCTGAATCAGATAAATCAAAAGTTATGTGCTTTTTTGTCGTAACATCGTGGAGCACCGGGTTCTTAGCCTCAACTCTAGGAGTGAATTTCGGCATGTGATCTGTCTTGTAGGTTGCTTCACCATAGACAAAAAAATTAGAAATTTGACGGTAAAACGAGAGAACTCCGAAAATCACGTGCTCAAAAATGGACTGCTTCTTTCTCTGTCAACCAGTGGCGGACCAAACGCCAAAGAGTGCATGATGGAGAAGCCCCGATCTTGCCTTATTCAGTTACCGAGATGATGTTTTATATACAAACACCGGTTCTTTAAAAACCCACGGCGGCTGTGACGAAACTCTCGTCTTCTTTACAAGTTTACTTACGAGATGTCAGAATACTATAACCAAGAACGCAATCAAGGCGAATCCCAAAACTACCAAGGTAACTATAATTATATAGATCGAACCACTCTTGTTGCCATGAAAATAACACGTTCTCTTCGTAGGTGGTGGTGGTCAGTACGGTCGCCAACAAGGTAGAGTACACGTGCCCTTAGATTTTCGCGAAGTAAAGCTCTCTTATACTCATATTCTTCTCAACAGAAAACGAACAATATGGTGGTCAGCAAGGTTACCAACAAGGTGGCCAACAAGGCTACCAACAAGGCGGTCAACAAGGCTACCAACAAGGTGGTCAACAAGGTGGCCAACAGCACGGATACCAACAAGGTGGCCAGCAAGAATACCAACAAGGTGGCCAACAAGGATACCAACAAGGTGGCCAACAAGGGTACCAAGGTGGTCAGCAAGGTAAATATTACAGTTGCATAAAAGAAACGGTCGAAAAGACTAGTACTGATTGTTTGAACTCCGGCAGAACAAGGAAGAGAGAACTATGGTTACAGTGGTCAACAGCAGCAACAGCAGCAACATGGTAACCAGCAGGCAAGACCAAACCCAGATGAAGCCGCTGAATACGCTGCCCAGCATTCCGATGGTGAAGGTAAGGGTCGTTATCCCGCTGATCAAGTTGAATATCATGAAACTGAACCAGTGTAAACATACACCCCTTAGACAAGGGAATGTTCTCGTCCATTCTCTCACAGTTCACTGGCGGTGGTGATGATGACGATGCCCCACATAAGCGCCCTGCTGGCCAAGAAGAAATCCAGCAAGCCGCTAACGCTCATCAACAGATTTATAACGAATCTCCCCAAGGTCAACCCGGCGCCGAGCACTCCTCAAGCGACCTTGGTTCAGCTGCTGCTATGCAAGCTATGAAGATGTTCTCCGGAGGTGGCGGTGGCGGTGGCAGCAGCGAGCTTATTGGTCTTGCTATGGGCGAAGCTACCAAACTATTCAACGCCCAAGGCGGTGGTGGTGACAAGAACGCTATCGTTTCATCTGCTGCTCAAATGGCCATGAAGTTCTACATTAGCAAGCAAATGGGTGGTGACAGCGGTAGCGGTGGCCTTGGATCTATTATGGGAATGCTTGGCGGTGGCGGTAGCAGTGGTGGTGGCGGTGGTGGCATGGCCTCCAGCTTGATTAGCAAACTTTTGTAATCACATCTACGTGGAAACGATTCATAACTACTACTCTTCTTCATGTGAAATATGTAGCCTACATCGCTTCTGCCGAATTTTTTTAATAAAATCCGACTTGCACATATTTTCAATTTGCATGATCTCGTTTGACGTCTCTCATTATTACATACGTCCAGATTGCACCCGTTTTGGCTAAAGCATTTGCTTGAGGTAGATAAGTGACGACAAATTAAACTATTTTGTTTTATTTTTAGGCCAAGGCTCTTGCCTACTGAGGGTTCATCAGTAATTTCGCGTAGGTAAACCTCAATAGCTGTTGCGAAGGATATTTCGCCTTACCATTAAGTAACACTTTGTAGTTTTTACCCCGTGTGGTTGGGGTTTTGCTCGGCACCCTGACTGCTCGGTTGTTGTTTCCATTGGGCCATGTGGGTTTTCGGTGTCAAATGTGTGTTCTTGAAGGTAGCCATCAATGACTAAAGTGAAGTTTCCCTTGTTCTGCGTCATCGTCTATAGAAGGTTGAACTGGCCCAGCTATATAAATCTTTAAAATTATTGTAATACGGAAGGTCCGCTTCCCGAATCTCTTTCTTGTGGGCCCGAGCCTTAATTAAAGATGCCTTCTGTTGTTCATAACGTTCTCGCTTTTTGTCATCCAAATCAAGCGCTTAACGTTTAAGAGGTCTTGAAGTAGTAGATGGTTTAGCAACTATATCAGGGACAGTAGCAGAAAATTGTTGAGTAGCAGTGACAGGAGGAGGGCGAACCGGACAAGGGACGAGTAGAAATAGCTCCTACTCCTCGACGTTGTCCCACACAATTTCCGATAGCTGTGTCAAGGCATTATAACATTGATACTGCGTCGCTGTTTATCAGCTATATTGAAAGCTTTAATCGTCTACGATTTTTTCGCGTTGACTTGCGGCTTCCTGGTATAGTACTTCTTGCCACCATCCAGGAAAGCGCAAGTCAAATCCTTCCGGGCCCTATGCCTGCCTTAGTCTCGCACGTTGCCAGTAGGCTAAAAATGCAATACATTAGCATTTAGTAGTCACTTTATAACGATACATCCTGTGATAATCATTAATTACCTAATGAAACTTCAAGCTTGTCGTTTCCATTCCCAGATCTTACGGCGATTATCACTGCCATGCGGACTTTCTTCCAAACAAGCTTACCATTATGGCGACGATCTCATTGATCTGCGTGAGGTTTCTCGAGGTCGTTTCAAGCTCACAAAAGTCCTACCAACAACGATTTCCACACAAGCTAGAGAGGCCGCATCGTATTCACTAATCGGCATAGACCTAGTTTAAAATCTGTCATATGCATGCGACAAATTGTCATCTACTACTCTGAACGTGAGCATACACCCTCAATATAATCAACTACCGAGCATTCAGGGCGTCGGGCAAGCCCCAACCACACGTAGGTAAAACTACGAAGTGGTACTTTATGGTAAGGCGAAATATCCTTTCTCATAGTTCTTGAAGTTACAAACGCGAAATTATTTACGACCATCAAGTATTCAAAGCCGGAAATGCGCCAAGTATAATGCAAGTCTGTCTTACTAGCAGTATACTGGCTAGTAATACTACAGATTATTTTCATATTTCACATTCCCTAGCGGTAGCGACGTCTAGGTTAAAACGTCCATGACCTGCCATGGATACGTAATTTTAGATTGACACCTCTTGGCAACCCATAGTTAATTGCCGTCCCAATTATCTTGTATTTTCCAACGTCATATTTTTGATACTTGCCGAAAGATCTACAGAATCTTCTCCTTGCAAGTCGGGCGGTGCTTATTGTTATATTTACCTACCATTAAAAAGGCAATGACCCAAATTATGCAAAACTTGCCGCCATCCCTATCACTCTCGATATAAAGGAATGAAAATCAGCATTCCATCTGTTGACAACGTATCGCAGGAACAGTTTCTGAGCGTACCTGGGGTTTTGGTTCCATTCTCTCAGATAAATCGAAGTCACTTGAAGCAGTGCTGTCGACCGAGAGAAAAAAAACCTAACTTCTGCTCAAGTCCTTGATGCTGAGGATATGTTGCTTTTAGCGTCCCAAAATTTGGCGGTCGTTTGTTTCTTTTCGTTACTTTTCTGGTGTCGAGTTGTCGTTCAAGCAGTATAACGATTCTAAGTGATGTGGGTTAATTATAACGCACTGCCCAATAGTTGAGCGCAACACGGTGATTGAAAAATCCTTGACATTTGGCTCTTTCTCTGTCTGTCCTACGGGCTTAGTGTCGAGGACCACCAGTCTTCATTTATTTTTTAGCACTGCGACCCACCTGTGTAATGTGCCACGAAACTAGATATTGCCTGCATACCTTGGGGTTTTCATCTCCTTTCAACTCAAGTCCGCCACCTTATTCCAGGAATCCATCTTCGCCTCCTTCCCTTCCTTCAGGGAGAACACGGTTTTTGAAAAATCGAGGTATCAATCTGAATGTGTCAATGTGGTTCATACGTTTCTCAGAGGAAACGCAGAGAGAAGTTGATATCTTCTGACTCAAAAATCTTCATGAAGTTGAAAGAAACCACTAGATGCTTACCTGGCTTTGATTTGATTCGTAATATAACGTTACTTTCTGAAATCGATATTCGGCCGGGGATCATTTGAATATTAGGTAGAATTCAGCCAATATGATATAGAACGGCATTTAACTTCTAATAGTATGCGATCTGTTACTCTAAGATCCGCAGGATGGCTCTTGATTGTTCATGCCGTCTTGTCAGCTAGAAATACAAAAGTGACTTTGTCACATAGCGTTTGTCGGCCAGATTTTGCTGGGCGGGTATTTTTATGTCCCGCCCACCCAAAGCAAATTACAGATATGTTTTTTTGGTACGCCAGTATTTTCAAATTCCAGTCACTGTCCAGTCCAGCCAAGCCAACCCTTCTTCTATCTCATCTCCAAAAGCTATAATCCTCTTAGCCTAGCTTCAGTCTATGCATCCTTTTATATCTTGTTGAATTTTGAAGTTAAAATATACCCACATCTCCGCACCTTGCCACTAGCTCATTGCTTACAGCAAGTGGAATGACCAGATTGAAGGATACTTCCGTCAAGCAGCCTCCTGTTACATCTCCCACCACAAATAACCCACCCATCATAGATTCTCGTAGACCTTCCAATAGCAATAATTTGCTACACCTTCACTCAGCAGCTGCCACTGGCAATATTGGTATGATTTATTTTTCCTAGGCAGTTTTCTTTTTATCTTGCTGTATTTTATGCAAGCTTCGCTTTCTCAAAGGAAGGGGGACGCGCTCTTTCAATGAACCGTGGTTTGCCTGGGATTGCAAGCCTCACCCGTTCTATTTTAGTCCCCCTTCTTTTACGCAGCTGTATATTTATATTCACAAGTGTTGTCAATGATAAGCTTACCCCTCCTCTCCAACCCATAGGACTTGTTAAATTTGCTCTTGACCATGGTGCCGGTATCGACTCTGTTGTAAATGGGTATATGCCCCTACAAATGGCCTGTATCAGTGACAGTAATATTGCCGTGGTTCAGTATCTGATTGACCGTGGCGCTGATGTAAACCTGCAGCGGTAATTGTTTGTAATATTATTTCAAAAATAGCTCCGTACTATATCACTCATTCCCTTTGTTATACTTTTATTATAGCTGGTCTAAGAAACATAGCACTGACAAATCTCTAGCTGTAGCTGGAGCAACAGGATCAACTGCTCTACATGTTGCAGCCGCAAATGGCTGTACCAAAGTCGTTGAATTGCTCTTACGCAACGGTGCATTGGTTGACGTCAAAGACAAGTATGGGTCAACGGCATTAAGTGTCGCAACTGCAAAAAACCATACGGAAATTGTAAACATTCTGGAAACATTCCGTGTTTTCCAAGTCAGTACCGAGCTTCAGAACCTGCATATGGATTCTCATCACCACAAGATAGTACAATCCAAGTCGAAATTGAATAGACTGCGCAGACCAAGTTTACCGACTGAACTGGATGGAAAAGCAAGTGACTCGTCAGTTCGTACATCACTGGACCATACCCCTGTACGCCATAGCGTGCATCTTTCCCGAATGGACGATGACTACTTTGATTCCTCCGCTGAACCACCACGTGCCCCAAACATGGGCTCCGGCCACTTGTCGCCGGCGAAATCCGGCGAGGAGTCCAGTGGAAGTTCACAATTTGATACCCCACCCAGTTCCTGGGAAGATAACCCTGATGATCAAACCATGTGTGAAAAGGATTCGTTTGTATCCTACAGCTTTGAGCCTGAAACCTATGTGGAATCGTTGGAGCGAAGAGCCTATGGTAGTATTAGTGACGACCATTTTGCTCGACAAGTACGACCTCAAATTGATAGCAATGGCGATAGTATCTTCGAACAACGAGCATCTCTAGATTATTTTAGACCACCTGTTAGTCGTCGACCTTCTCTCAACCGCTCCAACTCAGACATTAGCAAACTAAGAAACGCCGCCTTGATAAATGCTATGGCTGCCAATAGTGCCAATAGCTCCGGTATTGAAGACGATATCGCTCCTCGTCCATCTCTTGTCCTTGATGACGGCCCTGAAGCAGAAGCTCTCCGACGATTTCAAGAAAGAGAGGTCAAGAAAGCTTGGTGGGGTGGATTTGGAGGAAGAAAATCGGTCGATATCGTTGGTCGCAGGTCCACGGACCATGCATTGTCAAGTCGGAAAAGTGTTGATTTCCGGCCCAGCTTGGATGGAATTTCAAGTCTTGCTAAGAAGTCAATGGATAGCTTGAGCAGACGTAGTAACGATTATGCCGCCTTCGAAGGAAGTGAATGGGAGATAGATGTCACTCAAACTTCTACGCGCAAACAAAGATCCAACTCTTTCCTCTCAAGGTTTTGGAACTAAATACTTTTTACCCTTGATCAATACCTCACATCATGTTGTACTTTACCCCCCCCCCTTTTTTTTTGTTTTACCCATGCCCACCCAACCCATTCATGCCCCCTTCTCTTTTCATTGTTCTTTTTCGCCTACCTTCCATTTTACTTGCTCTTCCCTCCCCCAAATCCGTTGACCGGATACAAGACAGTCTTTGTCAACGCATACATTGTATGTAACTGAAATGCCCACGTAAATTAAAAATCCTTCAAAGGTCTGTCAAAGGTCTGGAAAAAAAAAAAAAAAAAAAAAAAAGGATCCAAAAGATTCTGTTTTTGTCAAAGAGTTGCCTTGCTTTGCTTTAATTTGCTTTAAAATTATACATCTTTTTTTTAAAAATACATGAGCTGAGAAAAGTGACATAGAGAAGGCATACAAATATGATTTTTCAAAAACGTAAAAAATCAATTACAATTACAGTCTTTAAATTACAAATCTTGTAGAGCAAATAGGCTCTTCCAAAATCGGATAGCTTTAAGAAATATGGAGGTCGACCGACTAGTGCGTCACTGGGTGCCGTTCTGTATCGGTAGCATCGGCGTCTTGTGGTGTGTGTGGCGGCGTCATGTGGGTTTCTTCCACGTTTTGGTGATCAACGCTAGTACCTTCCAAAACAGTGTGTTGGTCATGGTTACTGGTTTCAGGGCTGGGCTCTTCAGACATTTCAGTATGGACATCAGGTGAGTGAAGAGAAGGAGCCGGGGTTGAAGTTGACGCTAAAGCAGCAGCAGCAGCAGCTGAGGGTGTAGTGAAAGGGGATGCAGCGCCCAGTTGTACAGCGTTATTCTGTTCAACCAAGTCTGCATTCTTGCGAAGTTCAGCAGGAAGACAGTCGTGCTTGCAGATAGGACATAGAGGAGATTTATCAGTTAACCAAGGATCTATATCGCAAAAAGAAAATGTCAATATCGTTCGATGACTTTGTTTGTTGATGTTCTGAAACTCTCAAGGATCACCCAAAAAAAGAACCATCTTACCTATACAACCGGTACAAAAACCATGCCCACATGGAAGTACTCGAATATCATTGCTATCGACAACAAAGTCGTCCAAACAAATGGCACAACTTCCGTTTTTCACGAGTGTTGGGGAATACTTCTCAATAGGATACGTATTGAGAATATCCACGGGAAGTGGATGGACCTTGTTGACAGGGCGATTATGCAGTGGGATACCACGTTCGATATCACCTCTGCCCAATTGTGCGTTATACCTGCGCATGCGATACCAGCGAAGCAGAACAGCAGCTAAGAGAAAAATACATTCATGTTAGAAACCAGTAAGAGACCATCCAACAAAACCAGTTTTCAATACTTGCCTACTAAGAATAGAGCAGCCAAGGCAATGACATAACTGAGATAACCTTTCGCTGAGGAGATCATAGATGTGAAGCCATCTGGACAATTCGACCAACAAACGGGAGCGAGTACGGGACGAACAAGCCATACCATCTTGTTGGAACCTGCAGACTGAGCATTGGCAGAGTCAGCAAGCGATGATAAATTGGAGCCGTAGGCATTAGATATGAAATAAGTGGCAAGCGCAAGATTGCTGGGATTGACGTTGTAATCAGCCATAAAAGTGATATTTTGAGCATTCGGCAGACCTGCAGGATAACTTGGAGTACTTGTGGTGCCTTCGGCATCACTCACAACTGGGTTGGTGTTCATGTAAGTTATATTATCGTAAATGAGAACAGCTTTCAGAAGGAGATTATTTGCTGAAGAAATAGCTTGGGCCGTGGCTATTTTCTCGGCCCAATAACAGTCGGCACTTCTCTCGATCAAGGCAATGATCGAGATCGAGACATTATTGACAGAGGCAATAACATTACTGTTGAGGTTTTGGATGGTAGTGTAATTGGTGGTGGCGTTACATGCTGTACCGAATTTCAAAAGAACTCTGTCATTGACTTGACTAACGGATTGATCTTCATATGGAGCAATAGTCTGGAAGAGTTGAGAGGACGCTACTTCAGAGGTACTTAGATTGGCGACACCAACGGACATATCAGTTCCGGTATACTGCCATAATGTGTGTAAGAAGAAGGGATTGGATGGTGTTTGAGCTTGCACCATTGGAATAAGTAGTAATGGCAGAAGGCATTTGCCATACTGCATCATAATACCGAACATTATGAGACCAGTTAACAAGAAATGTAGAATAGATTTCAAGCTATTTGTAATGCGGATAGAAAGATACGAGAGAAGCCCTGTCTCATTCCGGGAAAACCAATTTCGCAGTTTTTCAAGTGCAACAGGCTGTGTACTTTCGCACTTCCCTAAATGAGAATATTACCATTTTCACACAGCCGTCCATTTTTCCCCAAGGCAAGCCTCTCTATCAATTTGTAAGCGGCACGGTGATCAGACAACTGCCTTGCTGTTACAATCCAGCCCTTGGTATATGCTTACTGGGGTTATTGGTTTCGAAATTCGAGACACAAAAAAAGTTGCTAAACAACCGTCACATGTGTCTATCGAAAATGCTGACGAGTACCAACGTACCGGCCCGACAAGCTTATCAACAAAAGGCAACTGGAAAAGCGGGGAAAGATCGCACCGACAGTTTGATACATTCAATAGTCCCCATGCTTCAGGATACCTTCCTATCATCCCTATGCTGCGTAAGTCAACTGTTTCGCAGCAGTCTATCGAAGGGAATAACAAATAGCGCAAGTGTTCTTAGAAATCCGAAGCGTAGTAAGTCGCGTAATCTTTTTGGCAGATATTGGGTTTTGCAAGAAACAGTGTGGAAACTTCCAAGTCAAACACTAATTGTGCGCAGTTACCGTTGAAAACGTTATTTTTATTTTTACAACTTGTTTTGAGCTTCCTCGTGGTGGCCAGACTTCATAAACCGAGACTACTTCTTCGCAAAAGCGATCACACATCGCTTTATTTTCGCTGCCCAAGACGGCTTAGAATCCCTTGTGCGCGCTGCTGTTGTTCCACAATGGTAATCTTCATAGGTTGACCTGGTATATTTTAAAACAAGGTCTTAGAAACCCCACCATTTGCAAACATCATTATTCGAATCAGTGCATTTACCATCCAATTCAACATTATTGTATTTTTCGAATGCGGCTTTTGAGTGGGCGGCGTTATCGAACTTGACGTTGGCCACTCCATTGGATCTACCCGAGCGATCAAATAACAGCTTGGCGCTGCATGGGCCAACCAATTTGAAAAGTTCCTGAATGGTTACGGGGATCATCAATATATGAGGCTACATCATCATTCCATGTCATATGTCGCACACTACACGTACATTGACGTCGGCTTCTGTCACTTCATAGTGAAGGTTTTCGACTTTGATGGTATTGGAACCAGGAGCACTGCCAAGGCGAGAAATAATGCTTGATGCAGTAGAGCTATTGGTTCTCTGAACGTTACGACCATTATTGCTGCCTTGTTCGTACAAGTCATGTTTCCATGGGGAATTGGTATCTCTGCGACCTTGCTGATGATTAAAGAGAGGAAAGGTAATGAAGTTCAGTGAGATGCTGGTTGAAGGGCAATGATCATGCTGTTCGCCAATGAAGCAGGAGAAATAGGACATACAGTGGGCGATTTGCGATGAGCGCCGCCTCGGCCAGACGATGTATTTCTTATGGGTCCTGATCGCTTGTTGATTCCTTGTGATCGCTTGCCATCTCTCGTTTGCTTTTGTTGTTTCTTTTCTTGTCTATCCTTCATGATAACATCATCGAGTGAATTATCAATGGCGTCCATGATTAAGATTCGTTTAGAGTAGTTCTTTTGTTGTGTCAAAGAACGATTTAAGGGGCGGCCCAAAGAATTTCTCCCAAACTTTTTCAATGGCCTTGTTTCTTGGCTTGAAATCCACACAATTGATATAAACTACTGAAAATAACATATCAATTATTTTATTTTTGCATTATATATATATTCATTTCTTCTCTCCTTCCAGTCTTTCTTGTTCAAGCTGCTCGCAAATCGCTTTGAGAACGTAAGCAGCCTTTTCGAAATCGCTCTCTTCCATATACACTTGCGCGCTCAAGCGCGTATACCACGCGCCTTTGTATTTGTAACCGGGAGCAAAACATTTGCGTTTGAACGCACCTTCTTCAAGGAAGCGTTCCATATAGTACCCGTCGTTTTCATGAGCAACAAGAGGGAGTCTGACGTTGACCATTAAAGCCGTCAACGTTTTTTCTTCATTTTCCATCACTTCCGTGTTTAGTATCTTGGCTACCAATTCTCCTCCACGTCGAGCCAAATCCCCGCAATACTCTTGAATCTTCTCTTCTCCACCAAGAGATTCACGATATTCCAAAGCTAATTGAAATATGAAGCGTTTAAAAAGTCTGGGGTCATAATCATGATACCTCTCATCAACTTACCAGCAAACGTAGTCAAAAAGCCTGAAAAGTCTTGCGTGCCTTGCCAGCTAAATTCCTTATGGAAGGTTTCAGACATATCACTAAGATCGGAATGATCCTGGTAATGTTCGCTAGTAATAGCCGGATGAATATATCGCTGGTTTCGTTTGGCTACGTATAAGATAGACGAGCCTCGCACGGTGTATAGCCATTTATGACAATTTGATATGAAGAAATCTGGGTCCGCCTCATGAAGATTCAATGGGATTTGACCTAGATGAATATGGTGATATGAAGGGATAAAAAGTCTATTAGCATACGAGCTTGGTTGACAATAACATGTTTGGCAACGCTGTATTACCAATTCCATGAGCTCCGTCCACCAAAGACAGAATATTGTGTTTCCGCAGCAACTTGATGATTCTCTCGTAGGGAACTCGTACACCAGGCATTGATGAAATAGTATCGAATACAGCCATCTTGATCTTGCCACCAGTGACACCAGCGTTGGTCTCTTCTTTGAGAATAGCTTCCTCGATCATAGTCACCAGGTCATCGTCACTAATAGGATATGTGGGATCCAAGATGACAAGTTCCACACCTCGGGTGTCTCTCACGAATCTCATTGTGGCCCCTGTAGCGCCAAAAATTGTGGATAGCTAAAGATCACGAGGTCTTAGTTAGTGTCCTTTCCTCAACATGCTATAAACGACACTGTACCTGCAAGATCTTATCTCCAGGTTGAAAGGGAAGACTACGAGCCACTGAGTTAATACCAGTGCTTGCATTTGCGATGAAGGCTAGATCGTCCGCGTTGCAGTGAATCAGGTCAGCAAGCTTTTCCTTTGCTTTTTGGACCTCAGTATACATATCTCGCCTGAACCAGGTGTCGATACAATTCTCAGCACGATCTTGATACTTTCGAAGCGCTGTTCTAACTGCGGCAGGATATGTACCGTATGAACCATGGTTCATGAGGGTGTAGTCTTCAGCAATCAGAAAATCAGCTCGAAGACTATGACCAAATTGCTTTTTAGCATGCTTATTTGAGATTGCAAGCATTGATGCAAAGATAGATGATCCGGGTGCTGAGTTGTTCTAGAAGATACTCTGTGGAAAGATAAAATATGTCGACAGTGTGAAAAAAGCTGGCGAGTGTTATATAGTCCCTGATCCACATATTTAATACAGTAGGAGTTGAGTAGCCTACCAGTAGCAACCTTGTGACACCACGGTCAGGAAGAGTCATACAATGTATATATGAAGCGACTTGGATTGTTTACAGTCATGATAGGCCCATCATCCGATGTTGATTATCTAAAGTAAGAACATGTCACCCTGTATGCTTCTGGCTATCTTAAAACTATCGTGTTACTCACTCCATGTATGAAAAGTTGCTGGGGAAATCTGCTTGCACCACCATACGTCGGCACTTTGATGATAGAGCCACAAGTACATCGACTATTAGCCACCCTCATCGCTCTTGTTCCTATGCACGCCATTGTGTATCGCAAACTTTATTGAACATAAAAGTAGAATGTTCTTTATTACCATAACTCTCTCTTTAAAATATCATGTCACTATATAAAAATGAATACAAAACTTTAGATACGTCTCAGCTCAGATCAGCACTTTATTTCTTTCCCTCAAGTCGCTCCTTTTCCAGCTGTTCGCAAATCTCTTTAAGAGCGTATCCAGTCTTTTCGAAATCGCTCTCATCAAGGTACACCTGGGCGGATAAACGAGTGTACCAAATGCCATGGTGTTTAAAAGGGGGAACAAAGCATTTGTATTTGTAAAGACCCTCATCAATGAAACGATCCAGGTAATATCCATCGCCATCGTGAGCAACAAGGGGAAGTCTCACATTGACCATCTGTGCCGTCAGCGACTTTTCTTCGTTCTCAAGAACATTCGTGCCCAGTATCTTGGCTACCAGAGCTCCACCACGTCGGGCCAATCCCCAACAATATTCACGAATCTTGTCCTCACCACCTAGTGACTCACGGTATTTAAGAGCTAGAAGCAATGAGTCAGCATCGGTCAATTATAAGGTCGGCATACGAAAGGAATGATGACTCACCAGCAAAAACTGTCAAATAGGGCGAAAAGTCTTGGGTACCATGCCAGCTAAACTCTGCCTGGAAAGTATTTGATTTGTCGTTCGCATCAGAGTGATCTTTGTAGGCAGCACTAATAGTAGCTGGATGGACGAGGTGTTGGTTTCGCTTAGGCACATACAAAATTGCCGAACCTCGGACAGTGAATAACCATTTGTGGCAATTCGTAACAAAAAAATCTGGGTCAGCCTCATGTAAATTCAATGGGATTTGACCTTTGCACGTAAGAGGGTGAGAAAAAAAGTTAGGTCTCGTGGTAACAACAATGTAGACAAATCGAAATGTATGTACCAATTGCATGGGCACCATCGATCAACGAGAGGATGTTGTGGTCTCGCAGCAGCTTGATAATACGCTCATATGGCACTATCGCTCCAGGCACTGACGTGATGGCGTCGATGAGGGCAAACTTGATCTTTCCGCCAGTGACTCCTGTTTTAGCCTCTTCTTTAAGGATAGCATCTTCAATCATAGCCACTAAATTATCGTCGCTTATAGGGTATACAGGATCTAATTTGATCAACTCGACATTTCTTGTATCCTTCAGGTACTCCAGAGTACGGCCCATAGCGTCATAAATAGTGGATAGCTACGTGAAAATGACATGTCTTGTTAGTTTCATCTACCTGCCATTATATTATCGATCAATATGTCAGGATGGACATTATCATACCAACATAACCTTGTCACCTTCTTCAAAACGGAGACTTCTAGCAACGCCATTGATACCGGTGCTAGTGTTAACGACAAAAACCAGTTCGTCTGCATCACAATTGATAAGTTGACCAAGCGATTCTCTGGCTCGTTTAAGCTCAGGGAACATATCTCGTTTGATCCATGAATCTATAGAACGTTCGGCACGGTCTTGATAGTCACGTAGAGCCTTTTGGACTTGAATAGGATAGGTACCGTACGACCCGTGATTCATGGGAGTGTAATCATCGGCAATGATGAAGTCATTTCGGAGACTTTTACCAAATTGCTTTTTGTCATTGATGTCAAAAAGTTGCATCTCGGTTGGTTTCTAAAGGAGAGAGTAAAGGAAGGTCGAAAAGAATAGGGTCCTAGATTTTTGAAAAATTATGGATCCAATTTTTTTTTTTCTTTTTAAAGTTGGGCCAACGTTCCGTTGGCTGTCAACAATTCTGTTTGTTAATAGTGACTCTTTCTCGTAAATAGTGACTCATTGCTTAAGAAGACATTCACAAGCTTAGATAGAGTAGTGAGTGGTACACAGCGAGAAAGTGGCTGGCAGGTCTACCATCTGAGAATGCATGTAATATCAGTGTTCTTCTGAGTGTTGTGAGACACCAAGCATTGCTATTTTAGCGCAAAGTTGAAGCTGACGATGCTATAACTGCCGTCATCCTCAACTATATGAGTGTGCATGGATATCAATTTGAACGTTCAATATAGTTTCATTGCTTGGTTTGCATGGAACACTGGCTAGGAGAGGAAAAAGATCGCCTTCAGCATCTGTACGGAGTTTTGATTTCGTCGTTGTTGAATCATAAAAAGTCACCACGTTGTAGCTTTAGATGCAAAGACTGGTGTGGCTAAATTCGCTGACTCGCATGCCTTCTCACTCTCAATGGCTTTGTAGAGCGTTGATTATGAGCATATTAGGCCGAAGTATAATACACTTGGCTACACCAGTATGACTCTACATATACTTTCCAAAACTTATACTCAACTTTATTTCTTAAAAATTCATTGTGCCTCACAAACTCAAATCACATCAAAAATAATTTTATAAGATATAATTTGACTATCCTGTGAACTTTGTACTTCAGGGCAAAGGGATACAACTTTCAAATCCAGTACAACCTCACTTAATATTGACAAATGATCTTCTTGTACATAGGTGCAAAATTTCATAGCAAACTTGTAACAACGTTGCAAAATTTTAGATGAAGTACCTATGTGGTCATGTCGCTGCCGTCCTCTAGAAAGTGCAATTGATCGGCAGAATTCATTACCTGCAAAGTTTGACATGTTATTACCACTCTAATATATATGGAAACTCAAATAGAGGATCGCTAGTTCTATTGAAAGAGGCAAACTGTTCAAGGCATTGAAAGGTCTTCGAATAGCTAAATATTGGTATGCTGTTACCTTCACTGGGTCAGGTGAAATTAATATAGGCTTTCTTCGGATACAAAAACTGTATATCATATCATATATCACGCAACGCAAAACTTTATCAGAAAAAAAATTGTTGTAATTCTGTCGTCGAATGCAACTCATTCACGATTCCTCCATTTATATGGCGAAATGCAAAAACATGGCCAGGACACAAGCAAGCTAAAGAGAAAGCATCTAGTGATATCCGAAATTTTTCTCATTGACGTTGCTTATATTTCATCCTCGGAAGAGTCAGCCCTCCCAAAGTGTAACCAAATCTCACGCCTTTATTCCGATGCGATGGAAAAACCCCGGATGGTAATCATCCAAAATTAACAGCTCTACTAAGCAGTCAAATATCAACTCTATTTGCGCGCCGCTGTCTATCTTACACCTTGTTTTAGTCTCACACCTTCAGCTGCCGCGATTATGGCCCCTCACCCTGAATTGAGGTTATGGTACGATAAGCCAGCGCTGCAATGGGAGGAAGCATTGCCGGTTGGAAACGGTCGGCTCGGCGCTATGATATTTGGCGATACCAATGTTGACACTATGATATTGAACGAAGATTCCGTATGGTACGGCGGCCAGATTGATAGATGCTCGAAAGATGGTCACAAGCATCTAGCAAAGCTACGAGAACTCATACGAAATGGGCGTCAGGTCGAAGCTGAGAAGTTGGCCGAACTTGCTTTCTTCTCTAGTCCCCTTGGGCAGCGACACTACGAGCCATTAGCCAACTGCATAATAGAATTTGGGCACGATCTTGGAAAAGCCACCAACTATCGTCGGGAATTAGACCTATCTAACGCTTCTGTTGACGTCCACTATGACCTAGACAATGCAACATACACCAGATCCACCTTTGCTAGTTTTCCGGATGAGGTGTTGGCCACTAGGCTGACCAGTTCTGTTCCTGGAAAGCTGTCTTTTACAGCCTCTCTGGATCGAATGAACGGCGACCCTATGGACTTCAATTCATATCACGACGGAGTCACTGCTATTTCAGACGACAATACTTTGGTTCTGCATTTGACCCCTGGTGGCGTAGGAAGCAATCGTGCAGCAACAGCTATCAAGGTCATTGTCGATGGAAATGCAATTGTAGAAATGGTCAACAATCATATAGTGGTGAAAAACGCTCAAACAGCTTGGATACTCTGTGCAGCTCACTCGACATTTAGAACGCAAGACCCGGCTCAGGAATGTGTTGATACACTGGAAGCCTGTACAAAAGTTGGCATGGACAATCTCTGGAAACGTCACTATGAAGATTATTCTTCAAATTTCAACATGTTATCAATTTCATTGGGCAAAGCAAATGAGCAATCTCGCTTGTCGACTGATAAGCGACTTGCTGCTTTCTCTGAACCAAATCACGATCGTCACAGTTTGGATGACCCTGGCTTAATTGCTTTGTACTATCAATACGGTCGGTATCTGCTTCTCTCCAGCAGTAGAAACGGACCTAATAGACCGCTTCCTGCCAACCTTCAAGGAATATGGGGAACTTTAATGCAACCTGCTTGGGGCGCCAGATTCACAACCAATATTAATCTTCAAATGAACTATTGGTTGGTGAACACAGGCAATATCTCATCGTGCGAAGTTCCACTTTTCGACATTTTGGAAAGGTTAGCGGAGAGAGGCAAGGATGTTGCTCAATCTCTTTACGGCTGTCGTGGTTGGTGTGTTCACTCCAACACTGATATCTGGGCTGACTGCGCACCTGTGGATAAATGGATGCCGGCGACTTTATGGACATTAGGTGGGCCATGGCTTTGCCTCCACATTTGGGAGCATTACCTCTTCAATGGCGACCGTAGCATCTTGGAAAGAATGTACAAAGTCTACAAGGAAGCTGTGCAATTTTATTTGGACTTTCTGGTAGAGAGTTGTGATGGACAATATGTAGTGACAAGCCCGTCTTTGTCCCCAGAAAACACCTTTATATTGAAGAACGGTACGCAAGGACATCTTTGTGAAGGCTCAACGATTGACATTCAAATTCTGCATGCCTTTTTCACCGCCTTTTTGGAAATATCGACTATCCTTGACAAATCTGACCTAGTCCTCGAAACACAAACGACACTCGGTAAACTTCCGCCCATGCAGGTAGGATCGCAAGGTCAGTTGTTGGAATGGCAAGAGGAGTATGAAGAGGCTGAACCTGGTCATCGTCATACATCTCATCTCTGGGGCTTGTATCCTGGTAATCTGATTTCACCAAACACCACACCGCAGCTCGCTGACGCTGCAAAAGTTACGCTACACACTCGAACACAACACGGTGGTGGCCATACAGGATGGAGTAGAACATGGATGATCAACCTGTGGGCAAGATTACTGGATGGTGACGAAGCTTTGTTCCATATCAACTCGTTGCTTGGACATTCCACCATGCCAAACCTTTTGGACATCCACCCCCCGTTCCAGATTGATGGTAATTTCGGAGGCGCTGCAGGTATCATGGAACTTTTCGTTCAATCTCATGAGAACGTTATAAGGCTTTTACCAGCAATACCCAGTGTCTCCAGTTTGGAAGATGGTCATATCAATGGAGTGTGTGCTCGTGGCGGTTTCGAAATTGGTTTCTCATGGACTGGTGGGAAGGTTGACTTGCCAGTAAAAATCAAGTCTAGAGCTGGTCATAAATGCGCTATCCAGCTATCGTCATGTGAAGTATACCGAGAGGATGGAACAGCAGTGACACACGTTGTGAAAGAGGACGTAATTTACTTTGATACTGCCATAGACACCACATACGTAATTAGATAGGTTTAATAAAAGGCAACAAAAATTTTTATTTTCATTCATTCTTAATCAGATTTTGGAATAGCTCCTTGAGAACATAGGCTGATTTTTTGGGATACCTTGTTTTCTCAGGCGATGAAAAATCTACGAAGGTAACACCGAATCTATCAGTGAAACCATTTGCCCATTCCCAGTTGTCAAGCAGTGACCAAGCCAGATAAGACTTGACTACAACACCATCCTCCTTTACAGCCAGAGCGAGGGATTCGACATAACTAGTGTAATAATCGATTCTGAAGGTGTCATTAAGTACATCTTCGGTGGGTGCAGTCTCTCCTGGAGCCGTAGTACCCTGTTCTGTCAAGTAAATGGGATACTTGTATCTAGCATAGATCCAATTGAGGAGTTTGCGGAAAGCCCAAGGGGTGGTACACAGCCAGTCTGTAGCACTCTTTGGACCGCGAGGTTTACCTTCCCAGTTTGTTTCCTCATACACGACATTACCCTTGGTGTCAGTGTCATCTGCTGGTGTGTCTTTGTGTTTAATATAGAAGGCAGTGTAGGTGTTCATGCCATAGAAATCGGAGCTTCCCAATACGAGAGCTGATTCTTCTGGAGTGAAGGTCGGCAATCTATCTCCCATCTGGTCGCGGACTTCCGGAGGATAGTCGCCACTCTTGAACACCGGGTCCGCAAACCGGGCAATATCAAACACAAGCATTCTTTCTGCCGCGGAGACGTCGCGTGGGTCATTAGGGTTCCAAGGTTCCGCCCAGTTGCCCGAAAGTGTGATTCCTATGGTTCCTTTTTGGGTTGGCTGAAATTCCGTTCTGTAAATTTTTACAGCGTTGGCGTGAGCAATCAGCATATTGTGGCTAACGATCAATGGCTCTGTGGATGAATTTCCTTCGCTACTCTTGGACCTGTCTGAGCATCTTCCTGGAGCAAAGATGCCTGCCAAGTATGCACATGCTGAATACACTTCCGGCTCGTTGAAGGTGATCCAATGTTTGACCCTGTCACCAAAAGCTTCATAGCAAACCTTAGCATAATTGCAGAAATCCGCTACAAACTCTTCCTTGTTCAAAAAACTGTTGTATCGATCTTCCAGTGCTTGAGGAGTATCCCAGTGGAAGAGTGTGACAAATGGGGTGATTCCGTTTGCGAGCAGCTCATCAATGAGGTTGGAGTAAAACTCGATACCTTTAGCATTGACCGGGTCGTTTCGTCCACCGAGAGGAATGATTCGAGACCAAGCGATGGAAAATCTGTATGCGTTTGCGCCGTATGATTTCAGCAGCTGAACATCTTCTTTGTAGAACTTGTATGCCTCGGCTGTCTCGTCTACATTGGTGTCGTCCTTTATTTTATTGGGTAAGTGAGAGAATTTGTCCCAAATCGACAGACCCTTGTCGTCAACGTTCCAGGCACCTTCGATTTGAACGGCAGCCGTTGCGTAGCCAAAGTAAAAATCTTTGTCGAGACAATTTTCAACGCCCTTCATCTAATTGGTGATGCCGCAGTACAAAAAATGTGGATACCACAGAAGAATTCCGGCATTTTATGTTGAGACGTTGGCTTATATAATATTTTTCAGAGACTGATCAAACCAGGGAAAAAAAAACTGAGTGAAAAAGTTGCCACTGCCTTCGGCGCAGCTGCTGTAATAATTTATTTATATTATTTTATTTACGGGGAATTATTAAAACCAGTTATGGTAATTTACTCGTGAATGCCATCTTTACGCTCTTTCTTGGCCTTCTCAATCTGTTGACCCATCTTCATAGGACTCACACCAGGTGTTTCAAAGATGACGTCGATCTCCTCAAGAGAGAGACCACCGGTCTCGGGGAAGAGGAAGTATGACAAAGCAAGCTGGATGCAATTGTATACAATAAAGACAACATAAATTTTGTATCCTAAAGCGTTGATACCGACGGAGATACCGTATGATTGGATAACGCCAGCGATACCTTGGATGAGACCGAAGAGACCCATACCTCTTGCTCTGAGTGGCAAGGAGATAAGTTCAACAGGATACAAGTTGTGCATGGTGGCAATAAGAGTACTCGAGCATGTTTGGAAAGCGAAGATCCAGAAGATACCCAAGCAAGCGAGAGAATAAGATTGTGTTTCAGTGTACTTCCAAGAAGTGATAGTAGAGCAAGTTTGCAAAATGATGAAGGAAATAAGACCAGCAAAGATGAGCGTACGTCTTCTAACCAGATCCACAATGAATGAGCCAACCATGGTGAATACAAAGTACACCAAAACCATTCCCAAGTTGATTTCCAACTGCTGCTCAGAAGACGTAATGCCAAGGGTGTCCAAAATAGGGGATAGGTAATAACTGACAATACCACCACCGTTCCATTGTTGGAAGATAGAGTAAAGAACGAGTAGGAGAAATCTGTAGCGGCCACCATTTGCACGGAAGAAGGGTCGGAAGTCCCAGAGAGTCTTGACACCGACCTGTTCGTTCTTGACAGAGCGAATCATTTGTTGAATAACAACTTCGACAATAGGCTCGTTGATGTCTCCAGATGAAGTATGGTACTTTGCAACAATAGCACGAGCTTCATCGGTCTTTCCCTTCAAAATCAAATACCTTGGAGATTCAGGGGTGATGAGATAAGAACCCACGACAACAACAAGTGGGAAAATCATTTGGAGGAGGAATGGAAGTCTCCATGCCCAGTCACTTTGGAGAGTGTTGGTACCCAACAAAACACAAGTCATCAAGATAGAGCCGACTTGGAAGCAAGCGCCGAAAATACCAACAATTCTACCACGCCAGTGTGTTGGTGATACTTCTGCCATATATTGAGGGTTGCTCATCATAGCAGATCCGAAACCCATGAAGAAACGGCCAGCCATTAATGTTGCAAGGTTTGGAGCGAAAGCTTGGATAAGTGATGCCATGATGACAATGGCATTGCCGAGAACGTTGACACCTCTTCTGCCGATAACATCACCAAGGGAGAGGAAAGGTGCGCCAGCAATATTGCCGACCGTCATGAGAGCGTTGATAATACCAATGGTACTGCCAGAGTTTTCAAAGCCAAAGAAGTCGTGGAACTGTTTGATGGAGTTGACGCCTCCAATGACACCCCAATCGACACCATAACCAGCTTGATTACATCCTTGGACGAACATAATGAGGGCGATTCTAAACGTTGCCTTACTCCAAAAGGTGATCGCCTCACGAGACAGCTTTTCCAATTCTTCGTCAGTAACAGCCTCAATAGCGGCTACTTCCTCTGCATTTGCGACCTCTTCTTTCATTTCAATCTTCTCGTCAGACATGGTGAGTTCGTGGGGATAGACAACGCTTTAGGAAAGACGAAAATCTGGGGTAACTTTTATATTACAAGTCGATTCCGAAAACGGGGTATTGATTTGTGGAGATGTACACGTGGTGACGAACAATCATCCTCGGATGCTGATTTGAGAGACTGTGAGGTACATGACTTGGCAGGTTACCTCTCATATCACGGCCCATGGTTGTCTGTAAATTTTATGTACCAAGCTGTGCTAGTCTGTTGATGCATTCGTACAATACCCCATCGGCAAGGTGTCAAATCATGTTATGATGGTCCGAGGCTGCTTACATACACATTTCCACCCTGAACCACTCCGTAGGTGCAAGTAAAGGTACTTACGGAGAAATACACCTTCTAAATTGGCTAGTCAGTCCGCCATTCTCATACGATGTGGCCTGACATTGGGTGACAATAGGAAATTTTCGAAGGTTTGGTAACGTAACACTGAATTTTATTTTTTTTAACGGAATGAAAGCAACGAAGGCTAAGAGAGTGGGTTTGGCTCTCATGTGTAACTCTCACGTAACAATAATGACCCCACGGATAGAGTTGGGAATTGCGATAATCAAAGGACAATAGGAAAATATAATCTTTCCTTATGGATCTGGGCGTACCATTGCTGTCACCCCACAACTCTCTCTTACTGTTATGAACATCCTATACGATCAAATTGTCCTCTTTGGTGTAAGCTATGAGCATCTAATTTATTCGTGATAATAAGTATCATTGACGCTAATAACCGTGCTAGGATTCCATTACTAAAGTAAGTTGGAAGGTGCGTTCACGGCATATATGCCCTTCCCTTTTCATGACTTCCAACCTAGTTTAGCTTTGAGACCAAGCATAAAGGATGGGGTGCTTCCCTTGCTGATGTGAGTTACGAGAAGACGTATGTACTTTGAGTGGTAAATCCAATGCTTACGCATTATACAGGCTTATCAACGAAGAGCGGATGTTTTGAATCGTGGATTTGGAGGTAGACTATTTTGTTTTATTGCCAAGCGCACATGATTGGAATTTTTTTTCTAATGACAATCTCCAAACGTCAGGGTATAACTCAAAGTGGGCGGTTCCAATATTAAACCAAATGATCCCACAGAAGGTGGACCATTCGCAAAGAGCCAAAATTCGACTCGTCATTCTTTTCTTTGGTGCAAATGATTCAGCAAAAGCTGGCACCTTTCAACATGTTCCTATTGATGAATATGCAGACAATCTTTCCATGATGATCAAGCGAATTCAACAATACAGCACCGATACCCGGATTATTGTGGTCACCACACCACCCGTAAACGAAGACCAGTGGCATAAAGCAAGTGAGCAAGGAGGTCCTGATTTGCGTCGTTCCAACCAGGTGACCAAAGCATATGCGGAAGCCGCAAAAGAGGTGGCTATGGAATCCAAAGTGCCTTACGTTGACCTTTGGTCACAAATCATGAATTTGGTCAAGGATTCGGAAAGTTTGAAAGACATAAATGGCTCGTCAGATACTATCTTACCTAAGCAAGATTTGTCTGAGTTCATGAGCGATGGATTGCATTTGGGAACCCTAGGTTGCCAGGTCTTGTTCGCCGCATTAATGGACACTATCAAGATGAATTTTCCTGAATTGGATCCAGAGACCATGCCAGAGGAGTTACCAGGATTTTGGGAAGTGCCCAAGGAAGACTTCGAAAATGCGCTTGTATTCAGAAAATAAAATAGAGAGAGTGTGTGTGTCTGTGCCTATGAAGGAGTTTACATTTGCTGGTGTCTCCGGATCGGTGGCGAACCTTTTTGGTCGCATTGATTAGACTTTGTCTGAGTTGGCGGTCGTCTTGTGGTCTAATGGAGATTAGGAATAATATCCGACCTTGGGTGTACAGCAGCAGTACATTTTCATTTTCCCATTCGATAACTGGGGTACCTTATCCTCTTTTTGCTATAATGAATATTCTTTACGATCAGATTGTCCTGTTCGGTGTAAGTTCAAGAGTTTATTTTCTTGATGGTTTGAAATTTTAGAACAACCGCTCTAATATACACGTTTAGGACTCCATCACTCAGGTACCTGAAACATAAAATTAACTATGAACCCCCACACACTCTTCTGTGTCTAATACGCCAATCAATCCATAGGGTAGCTTTGAGACAAAGTACACTGGATGGGGTGCTTCCCTTGCTGATGTAAGTCACAAGAAAGGTGAATACTTGCATTTGAGACTGGGAACGTCAATTGTTAAATCCACATATACAGGCTTATCAGCGACGAGCAGATGTTTTGAATAGAGGGTTCTCAGGTACAGTTAGACGGCACAAGGGGAAAGAGATCCATGACGGCTTGTTGATAAATACCTACAGGTTATAACACCAAATGGGCCATGCCAATCTTCAGACAATTGTTGCCCGAAAAGCCAGATGAAACCCAACGAGCAAAAATCCGCTTGATGACCGTTTTCTTCGGTGCAAATGACGCTTCCGAGTCATGGACCGACCAGCACGTTCCAATGGACGTGTACGCCGACAACTTGGCAACAATTGTGGAAGGAATTCAGAAATACAGTGCCGATACTCGAATCATTGTCATTACCCCTCCACCAGTCAACGAAGTACAGTGGAAGAAGAGATGCGAAGATGGTGGTGGTGTCTTGGATCGATCCAATGATTTGGCCAAGGCGTATGCTGAGGCTGCAAAGGATGTGGCGAGGAAACATAACGTACCTTACGTTGACCTATGGACTGAGATCATGAAACTTGTCAACGACTCTGGTAGTGCTGACGACATTGCAGATTTAGCGAGTGAGAAGCAACATAATCGCGACCTGTCTGAATTTCTGTATGATGGACTTCACTTGGATGCCCTTGGTTGCCAAGTTTTGTTTGCCGCTTTGATGCAGACCATCAAGTTGAACTTCCCTGAATTGAATCCAGAGAACATGGTTGAGGAGCTTCCAGGGTTCTGGGAGGTTCCCAAAGAAGAATATGAATCAGCTCTTGTATTCAGAAAATAAATAGAACTAGAATTGGCATGTTCGTGTCGAGACAAATTAGATTTGGTTGTTGGCGTGCTTTAGCAAATTTGACTCCGTCGTCGGATGCCAAGCACAGCAGTTGCTCCTCTCAAGCGGAGCTAATCGCTGTCACAAACCCGTCACAAGCTGTACGTGGCATGTAAATACAATACCTTACAAAGAAGAGCTATGGTTTAAGCAAAAGAATTGAAAGCTCGGACGATAGTTTAGATATGGACATGAATGGGCTCTTTACAATTTTATCCAATGAATTGGTTTGTCTCAGTCATCCATCAGGTTGCAGAAGCTTCCAGTACTTAATATAAAGTCCGATCGTGACGTAGGGTAAGGCGACACGTACCTTCAGTTCACAGCGTAATTGCCCCTGCTACCCACAGCTCTTTTGGTACTTCTTTTATCACCAATTGTAACAAACATGTCTTCTGACCCAAAACCAAAACTACAGTAAGTACTCTAATACTTCAAAGAGTTCAGGAAAGAACTGCAAGGATGGCCCGTTGGTTCCGCCCAGTTTGACGCGCAGTCGCCATGTGTATTACAAATGGCAAACGACCATAGAGCGCCCTTGTCGAGCAACAGATACTGCAATGTCCTTCCCACCATATGAACTTTTCTACTCTCATAACTACAAACTCTGACGCATATTTGTCATCTTTTAGGCCCAATGCTGGCATTGAACAAGATGACGTTGATCCTGCACACGATCCCGCCACCGCTATCCTTCGTAGAAAGGCAGCTCGCAACAAGTTGATTGTTGATGACGATAACAAGGACGATAACTCTGTCATGACCTTGTCAACAGCAACCATGGAAGCCCTTCAACTCTTCAAGGGTGACGTCGCACTTATTAAGGGCAAGAAGAGGAGAGATACAGTACTCATTGTGTTGGCTGATGATGACTTGGAAGATAACAAAGTTAGAATCAACAAGGGTGAGTTTCTTCCCTTTCTTATTTTTACGACCCTTTGACGAGTCACCTAATCCAAATCTATAGTGGTTCGCAATAACTTGCGTATTCGCCTTGGTGATGTTGTCAGCATCCACCCATGCCCAGATATCAAGTACGGAAAGCGAATTCACGTTCTTCCTATCGATGACACAGTTGAAGGTTTGACTGGTAACCTCTTTGAGACCTACCTCAAGCCATACTTCCTTGAAGCATACCGACCTGTTCGCAAGGGTGACCTTTTCTTGGTCCGTGGTAGTATGCGAGCAGTTGAATTCAAGGTGGTTGAAACCGATCCAGAGGATTACTGTATTGTAAGTTGTCTGAAGCCGGTTTCTACAAAAAATGACAAAATTCCATGTATGCAGGCAGGGTTTGACTAACTGGTTCTCATCTTTTTTTTAAAAAAAAAGGTTGCTCAAGATACCGTGATTCATTGCGAAGGTGAACCCATCAAGCGTGAAGATGAAGAATCAAATTTGGCTGATGTTGGTTATGACGATATTGGTGGTTGCCGAAAGCAGATGGCTCAAATCCGTGAATTGGTTGAACTTCCTCTTCGCCATCCTCAGCTTTTCAAGTCCATCGGTATCAAGCCTCCCCGTGGTATCCTCATGTACGGTCCCCCTGGTACTGGTAAGACCTTGATGGCCAGAGCTGTTGCCAATGAGACTGGTGCCTTCTTCTTCTTGATCAACGGTCCCGAAATCATGTCCAAGATGGCTGGTGAATCTGAAAGCAATCTTCGAAAAGCCTTCGAAGAGGCTGAGAAGAACGCTCCTTCCATTATCTTCATTGATGAAATTGATGCCATTGCACCAAAGCGTGAAAAGACCAATGGTGAAGTCGAACGCCGTGTCGTTTCTCAATTGCTCACACTCATGGACGGTATGAAGGCTCGATCCAACATTGTCGTCATGGCAGCTACCAACCGACCCAACTCCATTGATCCCGCTCTTCGTCGTTTCGGTCGTTTCGATCGTGAAATCGATATTGGTATCCCTGACCCCACTGGTCGTCTTGAGATTCTCCGCATTCACACCAAGAACATGAAGCTCGATGATGATGTTGACTTGGAACAAATTGCCAGCGAGACCCACGGTTATGTTGGTTCTGATGTTGCTTCTCTTTGCTCTGAAGCCGCTATGCAACAAATCCGTGAAAAGATGGATTTGATTGACCTTGAAGAAGAATCCATTGATGCTGAAGTTCTGGATAGCTTGGCCGTCACCATGGAGAACTTCCGATATGCCCTTGGCGTGTCCAACCCATCTGCTCTCCGTGAAACCGTTGTTGAAGTCCCCACTGTCACCTGGAACGATATTGGTGGTCTCGACAAGGTCAAGCTCGAACTTCAAGAAACTGTTCAATACCCTGTGGAGCATCCCGAAAAGTTCCTCAAGTTCGGTATGAGTCCTTCCAAGGGTGTTTTGTTCTATGGTCCTCCCGGTACTGGTAAGACTATGCTTGCCAAGGCCATTGCCAACGAATGCCAGGCCAATTTCATCTCCATCAAGGGACCTGAATTGTTGACCATGTGGTTCGGTGAATCAGAAGCCAACGTTCGTGATGTTTTCGATAAGGCTCGTGCTGCTGCTCCTTGTGTCATGTTCTTTGACGAATTGGATTCTATTGCCAAGGCTAGAGGTGGTTCTTCTGGCGATGCTGGTGGTGCTGGAGATCGTGTTCTCAACCAAATTCTTACTGAAATGGACGGTATGAACGCCAAAAAGAACGTCTTTGTTATTGGTGCTACCAACCGACCTGATCAAATTGACCCTGCCTTGTTGCGTCCTGGTCGATTGGATCAATTGATCTATATCCCTCTTCCTGACGAAGTTTCTCGTCTCTCCATCTTGACTGCTAACTTGCGAAAGTCGCCTGTTGCCAGCGATGTTGATCTCAACTTCTTGTCCAAGAACACACACGGTTTCTCCGGTGCTGATCTTGCTGAAATTTGTCAGCGAGCTGCTAAACTCGCCATTCGCGAAGATATTGGCAAGGACATAGAACGCGAGAAGGAGCGCAAGCGCCGACAAGAAGCTGGTGAAGATGTTGGTATGGAAGATGATGATGAGAGCGACGGCGTTACTGAAATTGCAAGGTAAAGTATCCGTAGCGTTACGAAATGACTACCATAGCCTGAAATTAATCCCATACCCTGCTCTTTTCTAGAAAACACTTTGAAGAGGCTATGTCGTTTGCACGCAGATCTGTCAGCGACAACGATATCCGAAGATACGACCAATTCTCACAGAACTTGCAACAGCAACGTGGATTTGGAAACAACTTCAAATTCCCTGACGCCGCCGGTGGCGCCTCCGATGCACAAGCTATGGATGGTGTTAGTGGAAATGCTGGATTTGGCGAAGAAGCTGGTGATGATGATCTATATAATTAAAACGTTTGAAACACCATGGATACAGATAGTCCTCTTACAGAAAATGTAGTTTTCCTTTTTTTTCCCCAGTTTATACGCACCAGAAATTTCTTTTTTTTTTGCGCATGGAAATAAACCTGCCTTTTATTTTTGTACACATCCGGTGATTCTACAATAGAATTCCTAGCACTTAAATCTACATGATGGTTGCAGACACTTTTTGATTAACATGGTTGTTATTGTAAATGTAAAAAGAAAAAAAAACAGGGTACAAGTTAAAAAACAAAAAAAGAGTGGGGATAAATTCTATAATTTTTTAAGGAAAGCATACATCAAAGAAGAACAAAAACGACAAAAGAATGAAAAACAACATGTCTCGTCCGATAACGCCTAATCAAAGCAGGAGCTCCAGCACCGCATTTGAAGAAACCCAAACATAAAAAAAAAGATTTTCCACTGCGAATTATTATTTCCCTTTCATACCGCTTGCGTTGAATACATTGGAGGATCCAGTGGTCCGCACATAACGTCAGCCTGCTTTCTCCATCGTGAACCGTCATCGGTCGATGCGTCTTGCGACTGTTTACTCGTTTGCTTCTCACGATCCTTCAACTACAGGAAATGTCAGAAAGATATAGCTATGATGTGTAGCACTTTTCCCCACTCACCATTTGGATATAAAGAGGACCAGCTCTTCGCCCTTTTGTGACTTTTTCAAGCCGTCTTCGGGCCGAAGACTTGAGAATGTAGCTAAATTGGCGATGAATTTGTGCATAGATATCGTCTATGCCTAAGAGATCAGCCAGCGATCTCATGGGGGTATGAGCACGACGCCTGAGAAATTGCTCTAAACGGAAATTAGCAACAACGGACAAAAGAAGAACATGGCAAAAAAAGTTCTCACCAGGTGAAGTAGGAGCAAATGAGGATCTACGATTGCTTCCAGCACTTGATGAAGGTGGATGTCTTTCACGAAACTCCCGCTCCCTTTGGTATACAGCCTCAGCTTTCTCTTGAAGATTCAGAGCGGTAGAACGAAACACCCTATAATTTTGACATTAGTATCACAGCATTTAGAGTTGACCAATGGAACGCGATGAGAATAGAATAAAATAAACAAGCATCCATACTTTACAAGGAACGGCCAACACGAGACTAGAAACACTCGATCGGTCATAAGCATGGCAAAGGCGTAGTGACGAGTTTTTCCACGAGCTTGTGAGTCCCGCAATTTGAAAATGTAACTCATTACATAGCCGTTCTCGTCATCGCCAAATAGGATGGGCCCTTCTCGTCCTGGACAAAATTCTACAGTCAAACTAAATAAACATGGGTTAGAGAATAACAGTAATAAAATGTTCCCCTTGAAAAGGATCGACCCCTTTATCATACCTCCTCACACAAGCATTTCGGACGGCCGCATAGAGATGTTGTTGTTGAGGGGCACGGCAGCCCAAATAGAAGACGGTATCATCCTCATCATCTTTTGTAATCATACCGCTTGCCTCTAACTTGTAGGGTGCCTCGACATCATTGATAGTAGGCATCTGGGCCGTGCAAGCCGGGCAGGATGATTGAGAACAGTTGGAAGCTGACGAAGACAAGGAAGAAAAAGTAGGCGATTGCTGTGAGTTGTTTCTAGCCGTAGAGTCCTTTTCAACAGGAACAGAGGGAGTTGATGACACTGGTGATGACGAAAGTTGGGGATTCAATGACAGAGCTTCTAAATCCAACACAGCCGCTTTGGACCGGTGAATGGTTTGAGTACAGAACAAGACGCTTGGACCATGGACCTCGCAGAAATGCAGCACCGACAGCAATGCATTCATGGAATGGCAGGCAATTGAAAGAGGAATGGATGGCAGCTGACAAGATTCCAGTACCAAAACCTTTGCAATAATAATAAAAAAGACTCCTCCCCCTCAGGTGACATCCGGAATTTCCCCAAATGTCATTCGGCTTGATTTACAAATTTTGCCTTCATTTTAAAGTAACATGATGGGGTCACCACCACCCTAGTGAACAATGACATAAGCAGATATTCAATAGAAAATATTATTGAAAGGGTTATAACGTGTCACTGCTGACAACAATAAGCATAATAGTACAGGCAAATAAGCTAACAGTAGCCATGAGTAAGAAACTAAACCAGCCAGCTTGCACCAAGGTTCGATGAAGAATCAAAAGTCTAACATTTCTGAAATACTTGATCAAACCTAATATGAAAGACAGCATGCCTATGGCCACAAATGTGATGCCAATTGGCCGGGTATAACGTGAATCAATACTGGGTTGAGTATCTCCATTTGGCAAACGTAAGTTTATGATGATAGTGAAGCCTGTGGAAGCGTGGATCAATTAGACAGGTTATAAAACAGCAGTGTGAGTGTATTTTCCTTACCTAGTACTATAATGGTGCAGGATAACTTCAACCAACTGAGATAAGTTCGCTCATTAGCGCACTGATCTCTTGCCATACTGCCTTCATTTGGAACTACAAAGGCATTGTCTAGTATGGCCATTAACGAAGAATGCTTTAGCTTAGGTTGTGCAGGTTCTCCTCTCTCCGACATACATTCAAGATTGGCTCGGTGGAAACGGGGAGGATGTCGATATTTTTTCGGGGAAAAAAGAGTCAAAGACAATTCGTTCCCAGAGAGAGGCACACTATTTGATAATTGCTCTCACAGAGAATAAAAAAAAGTACCAACTTCATTAACTTGTATCATTGGTCAATGACTTCAACTTACAGAGTGAGCATGCCTTCTCATTACCATAGAGTCGGCCTTTTTCTTCCTTCACGTTTTAATGCTTACCATCCAACGCATTCTAGATCAACTATCAGTTGCGTCAACATAAACGAGATGGCTTGATTGAGTTTATTAAACTGACACTGTCAACTTCGTTTGTTCTATACGATGAAGCTGCAGATGCTGATATATCGCCACCCAATGCAGACGAGAAATCAGCTCTGATTCGATCCAAGGAACGATATGCAGAAGTTATGTCAGGCGTTGAGAAATTGATCAATGTAGGCACACACTGTTTGTTTCAAATGTTTGTTGTTGATTTTTTTTTTTTAAATTATGGTTGTTGCTGATCTGGCTGGGCCTATAGGACCACATTGAAATGCAAAAGCTAGGTGAACCCGAACATTCTCGACTCCACCGACTCGTGCCTACTGTCTCCACATTCTGCACACCGCTGCCCCTCCGGAAAGCATTTTTACTTGCCGATGCCCAGCATACAATATCGGCCAGACGCTTTGTGTCCCCTAGTTTTAATGACATTCGCCGGTAAATGCACATTTTAACCGCTTTCAGGCAGGGAAACTAAAAACAACAAAAATATATTGAACCAACCCCCATCCCGTGTTTCATAGCATCCTCAATACTGCACAAGTATGCGCTATTGCACCCACACTGAATCTCATTACGTTCGACGGAGATATGACACTGTAAGTAGCGCACTACCCGGGATATGAATGTACATGATAGTAACCTAGATTTGGGAATTTCCAGATATGACGATGGCAAAGACTTTGAACAGGATTCGGCTTTGGTGATATTGATCATCCAACTTTTGTCGTTCAATATTAATGTAGCGGTGGTGACAGCAGCCGGGTATACCGAAGATGCAGAAAGTCGATACGAGAGCCGATTATCTGGTTTGCTCCATGGATTCCAGCTCAGTGACCTGACAAACGCCCAATTGGGACGATTTCATGTTCTGGGTCAGTACCACCTTTGATCCCTGGCTAGTGAACCACACATCAACTGATCCCAACCCTTCAGGTGGTGAATGCAATTATTTGTTTCAACTCGGAGACGATTATCACCTTCATTTCGTCCCTCAAGAGTAAGGAGCAGTTTTTCAAAAGGTTAATTGGTATAGCCCGACTAAAAAACAACTGCTCTAGGGTATATCAGCCAGAACAAGTTCGAGCTTGGTCGCAGAATACTACCGAAATCGATGCGGTGTTGGACATTGCCCAGGCCAATATCGAAAAGTGCGTTCAGGAAATGAATCTTCCAGCTATGGTGATCCGGAAAACGAAGGCTGTTGGTAAGTTGGTTTGTCAGCCCCAGTTTTTCATTCCAGATGAAATATTAACTTTTCTACGGGTAGGCCTCGTGCCGCAACCCGGAGTTACTATACTCAGAGAGATCTTGGTAACGTAATATTGGTGTATTGTGACCAGACCCTAACGACAGCAAACTAATTTGTTTGCCAAATCCTCAACCCCCTTTTCACTCCCGTAAATTCCCCTGTTATAAGGATGAAGTGGTCCTCTCCACGCAACATCATTTGCTGCGGTACCAACGTTCGCCTTCTGTACTCCAAGCCCCTCTGCCGTTTTGTTGTTTTAATGGCGGCAGTGATGTCTGGGTGGATATGTAAGAAAAAATTTGGGTCCGGTGGGGGTGGGGGTTTTATTTTTGGCGGGCAAAACCTGTTTTACTCACCTTTTCCTATTAGCGGTAATAAGTTGATTGGTGTGCAGATGCTTCAGGCTTATCTGAATGCCAAACCAGAGGAAACTCTTCACGTCGGTGATCAATTCTTGTCAACGGGAAATGACTATGCGACACGCGCGTCCTGGTATGTGGAAACTTTAATCATGATCATCACCCCCCCACAAACATTGAAATTTTGGTTCCTTTCAGCTGCACTTTGTGGATTATCAACCCCCAAGAGACACAAGAGGCTTTGGTACAGCTGACTGATATCCTTGAAAAGCAAAAGTAGTGACGGAGAATTGAGGCGTTTGTATTAAACAGTGGCAGGAGACACTGCAGAAATCGAAAGAAAATTTTTATGACAATGGAACAAAACTTTGCTATTCTCTTCTTGATAAATTTATGAAGAAAAAAAAAAAACATTTGAAAACAGTACGAATCGTTATCGTTAGTATACGATTTTTTTTATAGTTGTGTCGATTTGTTTTTTCCGTGATTTCAATGCCATGCAGTATGCATTCTACTATCGCTATGCACTGACATCTCATTCTTCTTGTATTCGTTTAATTCCTTTCGAATTTGCTCTGTATGAAGCGGTGTCAAATGTAGATATGTGGTGTGAGGATGGGGAGATCGGTCGTACTTTGATTTGGGCCACGTTGGAATAATAATGGTTGCTGTGTCGTTCCAAGCAAGGTGCTGGACTCTATGTTGAGGTAACAAGCGTTCGTAATAGGGTAGAGAGAGTTGAGCAGACGGCTTTTCGTCATCGTCGGTGTAAATGCTTGAAGTGTCAGATACCCAACGTTCAACAATGCTGCAAGCGCTTGACTCGTCAGAGCTGCTGCTGCTATAATCAAGAGGAGGAGTATGCGGTCGTGGAGGAGCAATGCAGCTGGTGATGGGTTCAAATAAATCGCTTTCTTCTGATGGACAATGTGATCGCCCGCCTGCTGTGACAAATCCAGGTTAGAACGCATAGGAGGCGCAAGCGGGAGAGTGTTGGATGCATTACGCGTCATGGAATCCTTACTCAAAGTTGTTTTGACCGGCGAAGCTCGTCCAGCAAGCTTTTTCTTGATGCATTTCAGGACAGTACCATTAGAGATATCTATAAACAAAAAGTATTGCAACGTGAGCCAGGTGATGTCTGTTATTGGCCTTCATATGATAACCCATTTCAAATCATACAGGAAACCACTTTTTTTACTGGTGTATAGCTTGCACGGTGTGATGTAGCGTGAACGCTACTACAAGCTATAGCCGCATGAGAGCGGAATAGAGATCCTTTCATAGAGGTACGAGAACAGAAAAAAGAAAAAAAGGGAAATGTAAGGATGTCAAAGCGTTTTTTAAAGTCCAAAGGACGTATCGGGAGAAGAAATCTCAAGTTTCAAGTTTTTGGTAAAAACCAAAGGGGGCACGGGATTCTACTTCACAGTAATAGGAGACATTGCAAACCACCTGGATTGGATAGATCATGCAGCTCTCCAGACAAACGGAGTCATTGATCACTATGATTGACGCCATATCTCACCGCTTTAACAACCTCGTCCAGCCAATTCACCGAATGTAAAACAAACCGTCTTCAGATTGAATGGGTTCCTAGATGATCATTTCTCATTGAGATCTATACATCTTTGAACCCCTCCAAGGAAGAATGCAATAGTAACGACAAAAATTTTATGGAAAGCCCCACTTCTAGTTTTTTTTTTTTTTTATTGATTTCGCCAGGGAATTTGTACACAGGATTACAGTATAAGAGAGGGAAAAGAGAAAAAGGGAGAAAAAAAAGGACGCGTCTAAAATGGATCGTCAAATACAAAAAAGCGGTGGATCGAAAAAGCCATGCTGTTCGATGATGGAAAAAGATATGGCAGACCCTTCTTTTGTTATGCCACCTTTCTATCTTCTAGGTCGTGGCTTGACCACGAAAGGATTAGGTGACTTGCGAGTCTTACCACCCTTTGCCAGGACACCCCAAGGTGATCGTGGATCCTTGTTACCCTTAGATTTACCTCTACCACCACCGTGAGGATGATCTGTTGCGTTTTGAGCTACACCACGAACTGTAGGTCGAATACCAAGCCATCTTGATCGTCCAGCCTTACCAAGCATTTCGTGCTGATGATCAGGGTTGGACACTGAACCAATCGTAGCGCATACATCAACAGGCACACGACGAACTTCTCCACTAGACAATCGTACCTGAGCGTAACCAGTTTCGCCGGTTTGGATCAGTTGTGCGTATGTACCAGCAGAGCGGGCAATGATGGCTGGGCCATTACGGCGCAAGCCAATGTTGTGAATAATCGTACCAACAGGAATCATCTTGACAGGCATACAATTTCCCTTTTCAACTGAAACTGTTCGGGTGATAGCATCCATACCGTCAGTAGATGGGGTGACCTTGGCGTCGTCAGAGTTGCGGTAGCTGGCGACCTTATCACCGGCTTTGACACCATGTGGAGCAACAATGTAGCTGAGACTTCCAGTTTCTTCGTGTCTCAACAATGCAATCCATGCGCTGCGTCCAGGATCATGTTCCAATCTCATGACTTCTTGAACACCAGTTTCCGCTCGGTGCCAGTCAATTATACGAACACGACGCTTGTGACCACCACCACGATGGCGAATGGTGATACGACCGTGGTTGTTACGACCACCAGTACTTCGTTTAGCGACGGTCAAGTTGCGTACAGCCTTGCCTTTGAATAAATGGTCGCGAGGCACTCGTTTGAGCCAACGTTTACCGGGTGTGGTTGGTTTATAGGTTTTGAATTGCTGTGAAGGGAAAGCTGAAGGTGCTGCCTTTCGCTTCAATGCTCCGTCAGCTGCAACGCCGTCAGCAGAAACACCGAGAGGAGAAGCAGTATGTTGCATGACCGGCTTAATGACCTTGGGCTTCTTGCTAGCAAAATTGCGAACGCAATTCAGGTTAGACAGCATCGAGGGTCTAGCGGCTGTGTTAGCTGGTTGAATCGACCGAAGCACCATGGGCTTAACGGCCACATTGGCACCTCTTAAAAGGTGCAAACTGCCGAGTCGCAACATTTGTGTAGGTGGAATGGAGAAAAACAAAGCGGGATTCTTGACCTTTTTTTTTTCTTTAGAAAATTTGTTTGAAGTTGACAGCCAACAGAGCCAAATTTTTCGATATCGGTGACGTCGACGCTTTCTTGAAAACATTGTTTTGCTCAGCAAATAGTTACCCCCAGCGGACATCTTTCTAGCCATTATTTCTATGAAAATCGTCTTTTTATTAAAACACCTGTAAAAATTGGTTGACTTTATATTCCCTATTTCTTTTCTTTTTACAAAGGAATATTGCCATGCTTCTTCCAAGGATTGGAAAGCTTCTTGTCCTTGAGCAACTCTAGCTCTTCAATAAGGCGACGGCGAGTAGTTCTGTCAAATACATTCCATCAGTCTTTGTTCTTCACTCAATTCTAGGGTTATTTTTCATTTCTCCTACCTTGGAAGAATCACATCATCGATGAAGCCACGCTGAGCAGCAGGAAGAGGGTTAGCAAACTTGGTAACATAGTCCTTCTCAGCTTCGACCTTGTTGTCTGAATTTCTAAAGATAATTTCAACGGCACCCTTGGCACCCATGACAGCAATTTCACCGGTGGGCCATGCAACGCTGTAAAGTAAAATAAATCTTTAGTACCTGCCCGCTTCTTACATAGCAGATTGGTAAACACTTACTTCACATCACCACGCAAATGCTTGGAGGCCATGACATCGTAGGCACCACCATAGGCCTTACGAGTAATGACAGTGAGCTTTGGAACAGTAGCTTCGCAGTAGGCATATAACAGCTTGGCACCGTGTCGAATGATACCACCATGTTCTTGGCCAGTACCAGGCAAGAAACCGGGGACATCAACGAGAGTAAGCAAGGGTACGTTAAAGGCATCGCAGAATCGTACAAAGCGAGCAGCCTTCACAGATGCATTTATATCAAGAACACCAGATGAGACGAGGGGCTGATTAGCAACGACACCAATGGTCTGGCCGTTAAGGCGTGAGAAACCAATGATGATGTTCTTGGCGTAAGAAGGAGCCAATTCAAAGAAGCTGTTTTCGTCTCCAATCTAATGGAACATTTAATGAACATCCACACAGGAAGGCATTGATTCATTCACATCGGCTACTTACCCTTGAAATCACATCCTTCATGTCATAAGCCTTTGTTGAATCAACAGGTACAATGTTATCCAAGCTGGGATCATCCTTTAGAGGGTCGCCATTAACCTTACGGACTGGGGCAGACTCACGGTTGGAAAGTGGCAGATAGTCATAGAAATCACGAAGTCTATAACCCATCAATACCAAATAGGACATTGTTTGTTAGTCAACGAATATGACACCATCTGAGATAGAAATGAATTATTACCTCTGAAGAGCCTCAATATCGTTCTCAAATGCATTGTGAGCAACACCACTCTTGACGGTATGGGCACTAGCACCTCCAAGTTCTTCTTGGGTGACTTCCTCGTTAGTCACAGCCTTTACGACATCGGGACCAGTAACAAAGAGGTAAGAGGTATCACGAACCATGAAGGTAAAGTCCGTGAGAGCAGGCGAATACACAGCGCCACCAGCACAGGGACCCATGATCATGGAGATTTGAGGAATGACACCGGAAGCCAATACGTTCTTCTGGAAAATATCCGCATATCCAGCCAGGGAATCTACGCCTTCCTGAATTCTAGCACCGCCGGAATCGTTGAGGCCGATGACGGGAGCTCCGACTAGCATAGCTTTATCCATGACCTTTTGAATCTTTTGAGCGTGCATCTTGGACAAACTACCACCATAAGCAGTGAAGTCTTGGGAAAAGACAAACACCTTACGTCCATTGATAGTACCATGACCAGTGACTACACCATCGCCTGTAATCTGATTGCATGAAAAGTGCCACCCCCCAGAATGATTAGTCCTTCCGACCTGAAACCCCAATCTAGCGTGTGCTCGTCCAACCTTGGTGATATCTGCTTACCTTATTTTTTTCCATTCCAAAATCAACACACTGATGTTCTACAAAAGTGTCATACTCTCGGAACGACCCAGCATCCACCAATAAATCAATACGTTCACGTGCTGTAAGTTTGCCCTAAACATGGGAATCAGTCAAAAGAACGCGTTCAGGGGGTGACATCCAATGTCTTGTACCTTTTTGTGCTGAGCATCAATACGTTTTTGACCACCACCGAGTTGAGCATCAGCTCGCTTGCGTTCAATCATACTGACGGCAGCCTATTTGACGTGTTATTTATCGTGCGGGGGAAAGGAATCCGGGGTAGATGGGGAAAGACTTACATTTTCCTTGGACCCGCCAGTGGCATAGGCTCGTGTCAGTACAGGCAGAACATGACGGGTTGGTATGTTCGAGCGAATTAAAGCACGGCGTGCAGAATGCAGAGCAGACAGCTTAAACATTGTGATGAAAGGATGCTGGTTGATAGAAACGCCAAAGGGAGAGGCGACCTGGGTTTTGAACATATGCAGTTTTCCCACGATTTTGCTCACATGATTGATTGGTAAAGCAAAATGGTGGTTTTATCCTATTTCGCTTCTTCAAACAAGGAACTACTCCCACCATCTCTCTTTAATCCCCATGCTGCCTCGTATTGTGTCATCGGCTGCCCTGAGATCAGCTGTCATTGGCTCGTCGAGACGTACTCAGGCCGTCATCGTTCGCCGTACAGCTGCTGTTTTACCTGCTCCTGTCATTCGCAACTTCCATCCTACGCGCTCATATGTGTCCTCTACCAAGCATAGACAAGCTGAATACGTGAACACAGTGAAGGAATATGGCAAGGTAGGCTTTTTATGATTTGAATTTTGATTTATACATTTTAGACGTGCTCATGCTGGCCCTGTGTAGACATTTGACAAGATATTGATCGCAAATCGTGGAGAAATTGCCTGTCGAGTTATTCGGTCAGCAAAGAAGATGGGTATCAAGACTGTGGCTATTCATTCCGATGCAGATGCCAATGCTTTGCATGTCCAACTTGCTGATGAAGCTGTCAATGTTGGTCCTGCTCCCACCTCACAATCCTACTTGTCTATTCCAAATATCCTTGCCGCTATCCGTCAAACTGGAGCTCAGGCTGTTCATCCCGGTTATGGATTCTTGAGTGAGAATGCTCATTTTGTCAAAGCTCTCGAGGCTGAAGGTGTTGTATTCATCGGTCCTTCTGAGTCTGCCATGGCTGACATGGGTGACAAGATCGAATCCAAGATTATTGCCAAGGCTAGTGGTGTCAATACCATTCCTGGATACAATGGTGTTGTTGAAAGCATTGAACACGCGAAAACCATTGCTCATGATATCACCTACCCTGTCATGATCAAGGCCAGTGCTGGTGGTGGTGGTAAGGGTATGCGTATCGCTTGGTAAGTTGAATTGGGAGCATAACACGAACAATGCACGACGCACTGTATCTCACACGATCTAATTTTCATCAAAACTTTCAGGAACGATACTGAGCTGGTTGAGGGTTATAAATTGGCTAAGCAAGAATCCTTGTCGTCTTTTGGTGACGACCGTTTGTTGATCGAAAAGTACATTGACAACCCCCGTCATATTGAAATCCAGGTCCTTGGTGATAAGCACGGAAACGTCATCTATCTTCCTGAGCGTGAATGTTCTATCCAGAGAAGAAATCAAAAGGTGGTTGAGGAGGCTCCCAGTGTTCACATTGATCCCGAAACTCGCCGCAAAATGGGTGAACAAGCCGTTGCTCTCTCCAAGCACGTCGGATACAGCTCCGCTGGTACTGTGGAATTTCTCGCCGATTCTCAGCGAAACTTTTACTTTTTGGAAATGAACACTCGCTTGCAAGTGGAACATCCCATTACCGAATATATCACAGGCATTGACTTGGTCGAACAAATGATTCGTTCTGCTGCTGGCCAGGAACTGAGTATCAAGCAAGAAGACGTTGGCATCAAGGGCTGGGCTATTGAATCTCGTGTCTATGCTGAGGATCCCGAGAAGTATTTACCCTCCATTGGTCGTCTGACAAAGTACATTGAACCTAGAGATGATATTGGTAATGTCCGTTGCGACTCTGGTATCGTTGAAGGTTCTGAAATCTCCATTTACTACGATCCAATGATCTGCAAATTGGTCACCTATGGACCGACTCGTGATCAAGCTATCGCCACCATGCAAAAGGCCTTGGATGAATATGTCATCAAGGGTGTTACTCACAATATCTCATTATTGCGCGAAATCGTTAGCCATCCTCGATTCCAATCCGGCAAGATCTCTACAAAGTTTTTGGCCGAGGAATACCCAGAAGGTTTCAAAGGCACTCAGCTAGACGCCGATGCTGTCAAAGACCTTGCCTCCATTAGTTCCGTTCTCTGGGCTAAGCGAGAAGTTGGCAAATGGGCCTTCACCGAGGGTAAAGGCGGTGCTTCATCTAAGCCTCCCACGGAATGGTCAGTATGGGTCAATGTCGCTGGTGGCCAAAACACTGAAGACAACAGCACACCTATTACCATTCGCAAGCTCGCTGATGATGAATTTGAGGTAGGTGTTATGCAAAGTATAATATTTAACATCCATATGCGTGTGACCTATGCTCACCATCATAATCTTTCTACTTTCTAGGTTTCAAGCCCTACATATGGCACTCAAGTTCTCTCAGCTGCATGGCCACTCGAGACTCCCTTGGCACATGCTCTCTTCAAAGATACCGGAAAGAAACTCACTGTTCAATACCTTGATGTTTTACCCCTTGGATTCAAGATCCAACATTTAGGAAGCAAGGTAAAAAAAAAAAATGGAGTGGAATACTTGCAATCCCATCTTTAAACCGCTATACTGACCCATCCTATTTTACTCCGTTCTCTCGCACAGTTTGATGTTACCATTCAAAACGAACGCCAACACGAACTTTCCAAATATATGATTGAAAAGCCAAAGCAAGACATGGCCAAGTTCATCCTTTCACCCATGCCCGGAAGCGTTGTCAGCGTTGCTGTCAAGGTCGGTGATGTAATTTCTGAAGGCGAAGAACTTGCTGTCGTCGAAGCTATGAAGATGCAAAATGTCCTTCGCTCTGCCCGTGCTGGCAAAATTAAGAAAATCAATGTCCAACCAGGCAATGCTGTTGCTGCTGACGAAATTATCATTGAAATAGACGATGAAGTCAAGACTGAATAGATATAAGCCTGTCCAATCTGTTCGCGTATTGCCAGACCAGTAATGATTATCATAAAAATAAAAAGCGATTCTTTTTTTTTCAAAAAAAATTTAATATACATTTGGTTGGTTGAAGGATATGTTTGGCTGATGAGTCTATTACAGGAGCGTTTTTGTCCGTCTATTTGGCTTTGGTGAATCGGTACGAGAATCTCTTTCGGGTAGATGCGAATTCACCAAGCTTGTGTCCAATCATTTCCTCCGTAACGTTGATTGGAATGTAATCCTTTCCGTTGTGAACAAGGAATTTGAGGCCAACAAATGAAGGAAGAATGGTGCAGCTGCGAGCTATTGTTGTTGAATATTGTGTTATGTTAGTTTATGGAATGCCTGATGGTATAAATATTCATTATAGCATTACCCTGTGTTGCGATGGGAGTGCCATTCTGAATGGCTTGACGAAGGCCGGGGAATGCGACAAAAAATGGACCTTTCCAAGCTGCTCGTGGCATGTTGTAATAAGATTTTTAAAATGGTAGAACAAGGGCCAGTCTTAGGTGATTTTTTGCTATATGAATGCAGCTCAGCCACCCAGGTTCGAGGGAAATGACGGTCACAAAGTTCTTGAAATTTGAGGCGACATGCTCAACCAGCGCTCAGGCACCGCAACATTATGTCGCAGAAATGGAGCCAGACTTGTCGAAGAGTATGCATGTTACAACGCATATCGAATAGAACTACGAACCTCAACTCTCGAAACATAGCAACAAGCACTTCATGTAAAGCAAAGCGCTCGCAAAGTCTCGCCGAAGCCGATTCACGGCCCGTCAAGGATGTTCGACAGATGGAGTTTCAGTCTTACAACCTCAACCCATACCCACGCTTAGCTACACCCCCTTCCACTGCTCCTATGACGAGTATATCCTCGATAAAGCAGAAATGGGAAACAACCCTTGAAAAGGCCCAAAAAGCTGACCACACCGTGACCTTGACAGGTAAACTCTACGCTTACTTACCCACGTTCTCGGGCATATACTCAACTCCCCTTGGATGTAATTAGGTCGTATCACTTCAAAGAGAGAGTCTAGTAATAAGCTTGTTTTTTACGATGTGACGTGTGATGGCCATACCATGCAAGTGGTTGTATCACGAGCAACATACCAAGGATCTCCAGAAGCGTTTGCGCAGATAAATAAAACTCTCTGCCGCGGCGATATAATAGGTAAGGATTCTATTTCTTTTTCTCACCTTTCGCGAATACCTTATATACTGAAACGACCCCCCTCTCTATAGCTGTTAGTGGTGTACCTGGTAAAACGAACCATGGCCAATTGAGTATATATGCAACGGAAAGATTGAACCTACTTTCTCCATGCTTGCATGATATTCCCAAAACAAAGTTGAATGATGCAGTAAGTGCAAGAACAAAGGAAAGGTAACTGTTAGCGGCTGGCGTTTTTTAAATGTTTATCACTAGGGCAAGCGATTTCGAAATAGACATGTAGACCTCTTGACCAACCCAGACGCAATACAGACCTTACGAACTCGCGCTCAAGTAAGTCAGCACAAAAGATCTTTCTTCGGTAGACTCTTTAGTAACCTTTTTCTCATTTTATTTCATTTTTTGTTTCCTGAACCATTCAGATTATCAAATTCATTCGACAATTTTTAGACTCGCGAGGATTTCTTGAAGTCGAGACCCCGGTACTTGCGACTCTAGCAGGAGGAGCTAATGCTAAACCGTTCGTCACTGTAGCCAATGCGTTGGACATGGAGATGCAACTTCGAATCGCTCCAGAGCTTTATCTCAAGGTATGTTCATTTGCCTTAAACCCATTTTTCGGCAAAGTAGCAATGGGCTCATACTATATATTTGTAGCAATTGGTGATTGGAGGCTTGGACCGTGTATATGAGATTGGAAAGCAGTTTCGCAACGAAGGCATTGATGCTGACCACAACCCTGAATTCACAACCTGCGAGTATTACCAAGCGTATGGAAATTTAGAAGGCTTACTGACCGATACAGAAACCATGCTCCGAAGTAAGTCTATCATCACTTCATGTACTCGCGCGTTAGCGTTATGAAATATTCATTGTTTCATTTAGCCATGGTAGAGGATGTGTGCGGGACACATCAAATTAAGACGCGAGACGGTACAATGATAGACTTCAGCAAGCCGTTCCGTAGAATTAATGTAATTGAAGAACTTGAACAAAAGACGAAGCAACCGTTACCAAACTTGGAAGATGCAGGTAAGCGCTTGACCTCCCATTTGCTCGAGAGGAGGAGACTTTACTTGTTTCGGTCAAGTACTAATGTAAATGGTGTTGTTCTACAGACGCAGTGACCAAACTGCTGAGTATATGTCGTGAACAAAATATTCACGTACCGCAACCGCATACCGTTTCCCGCATTCTTGACAAACTCATATCGGGACTCATTGAACCTGAATGCATCCATCCAACCTTCTTGCTGGGCCACCCACTTGTCATGAGCCCACTTGCTAAAGATGCTGTTGACGAACGCGGCAGAAACATTGCCGCCAGATTTGAATTGTTTGTTGGTACTCGAGAGCTTATCAATGCCTATGAGGAATTAAACGATCCCGATGAACAGCGAAAACGATTTCTTAGACAACAACAAGATCGAATAGATGGCGACGGTGAGGCTCAAATGGCCGACCATCGGTTTTGTGATGCCCTGGAGTACGGACTTCCGCCAACTGCAGGATGGGGAATGGGCGTAGATCGTGTTGTTCAATTGTTAACTGAGAACAATCATATTCGTGAGGTGCTTGCCTTTCCCGTTGTTCGTAACGAGTGATCAACCATGTAATTTTACAGTGGTCTTTCCTATATTATCCTTTCTTTCCATCACCCTCCAATTGGCACCAAAGTGACTTCTTCATCAATGTGCTACTAGAGAAGGGTCCATCTAAACCTTTCTGAGCTAGGTGCTGTGCGCATGAGAATATAATATTCACCGCTCTGTGATTAAATTGTCATTTGCTATGTGCTACTTTGATAAAAGTATTAAATAAAAAAAACGTTGGTGGGAAATACGCAAAGTGACGTATTGATCTCTGGAGACAACCGCTGGCCATTGGTTTGGTTTGTGACCAATTACAAAAGATAGTGGAAGACAATAGTAGCAAGTTACGAAAGCGCAGCCGTCGTGATCGAATAATTTGCCCCGCTGAGCTGTCGTTCACAGTAACCTGTCAACCTCTTTGTGCTTGCAGGGTCCAGTAAGTGGCGCTCTTCCGTTGGTCAGTCTCAAATTCCGCTTCCATGCAATCAGAACCCTGAGCTGTTGCCAATTGGTGTCACCCAGTCCAACCACATTTAATTTTTATGAAACCTAATGTGAATGATAACCAATGGACGAACCCAGTGTATTCAGAGTATTCTCCTTTGCTTTCGTAATATTCCATGATCGCCACCTATGTCGATCCGTTTATTTTATTGATGTTTGATTCTATCGGGGCAGGCCATGAGACTATATTAAATAATAGGGCACACTTCCAAATAATATAAACACACATTAGGCATCGATCGTGCAGAATATATGTACTACGTCCATTTCTGATAACACAGCATTACACTTGGATACACAGCAGGGTCAGGATAAAACACGAACAGGAAAATTAGCTGAAAGATACATCGAATCATAGCTCAAGTGCAACTTTAGGTGCAAATCCAAGATGTCTGGTTTAAATGCAGGGAATGATGATGTATTATTTTGATATAAACATATCAAATCAGACAATTGAATTACTACTACCTATTTTGTGAACAACATTGGTTAAACCAGTGTAGTCCCGTTTGTACGTTATGATATTTGAATGGTACACGAAAATTTTATGTTCCTTTCAGGTCCCTCTAAAATTAAAAGTACCTGACCACTGGTTAAAGTTGACCATTTTGTTGTTGGCTGAAAAAGATATAAAAGGGCTATAGATTATGACATTTGTTGTCTTCATACCAGAAATAACTACTGCTTCTATAAGGCCATTCTTTTTAGCAGCAGCCCATTCTCTCACATTCTCTATTATCTCTATTGTTCAATTGGCTGGTCCTTAACTTCGAAAATACCCGAACGAAATGGTTTCCTCTTCATTTATGCTCAAAAGCACCTTGGGTGCTACTCTGATGCTCGCCTCCGCTTCTCTCTCACAAGCCTTCAATGCTGATGGCATCAATTACGTAAACTATTGGGGTCAAAATTCTTACGGTGCCTCCGGAGCTCCGCAAGCAAACTGGCAAAAGAATTTGGCTTCCTACTGTCAGGACTCCGTTGAAGATGTCCTTGTCTTGTCCTTCTTGACAACCTTCTTTGGAGCGGGAAATAAGCCCGTGCTCGACTTCAGCAATGCTAGCAATAATTGCACTACATTTGATGGCACTACCCTTTTGAACTGTCCACAAATCGGTGAAGGTAATTATTATTTCTTTGTTCGCAGTGACTGTAAAATTGGAAAACTACGAATTGATATCCTAATCTAAACCGCTATTCTATTCATTTTCAACCGTTCCAGATATTAAGACTTGCCAAGCAAAGGGTAAAAAGATTATTCTGGCCCTTGGTGGAGCAGCTGGTTCGTATGGATTTACGTCAGATTCGCAAGCATCCGGTTTTGCCGATACGCTTTGGGATATCTTCGGTGGAGGTAGTAGCAATACTCGTCCATTCGGTGATGCTGTTATCGATGGCTTCGATTTAGATATTGAAGGTGGTTCTGCAAGTGGTTATACTGCCATGATCAACCAACTGCGCACACATTTTGGTAAGCTCATAGACATGATAGCCTTTCACTATCTTTTATCCTAACGTTTTATTATTTGTAATTTCCTTATTTTAGCTTCTGATTCATCAAGGAGTTACTATATCACCGGAGCCCCACAATGCCCTTTCCCTGATGCTTACCTCGGCGACGCCTTGAGCAACGCTTGGTTCGACTTTGTTTGGGTTCAATTCTATAACAATTACTGTTCTGTTCAAGGTGGTAATTTCAACTTTGGCACTTGGGATAACTGGGCTAAGACCCAGTCCAAGAATCCAGACGTCAAAATCTACCTCGGTGTTCCTGGCTCCACCTCGGCTGCCTCATCTGGTTATGTTCCCTATAACACTCTCACCGGTACCATTGACAGTCTAAAGTCTCAGTATTCATCCTTTGGTGGTGTCATGATGTGGGATGCCAGTCAGGCTTATAGTAATACGGAAGTCAGCCCTAACTTTGCAACCGCTGTTTCAAGCTATCTGCACGGTGGTCAAGCTTCTCAAGTAAACAACAATTCCAAGACATCAAGTACTTCCATTGGCAAGCCTGCAGGTTCTTCAACCTCCGTCAAGCCCTCTAGCACTTCTTCTTCTTCAAGCATTGCCTCTCCTACCTCCAAGGCCTGTCCAGTTTCCGGTGGCTCCTGCACTACCGGCGCTCTCGCTTGTTCTGGAAATTCCGTGGCTATCTGTGACCACGAAAAATGGGTACTTCAATCTTGCCCTAACAGCTTGGTCTGTGCTTCTAGTACCGATGGCTCCGCTGTGTACTGCAACTATGGCAGTGCTGTCCAGTCTCAAAGCTGTGGTACTCAGTCAAAGTTCGTCGGCGTGGCTGCAAACTCTACCAACGGCATTCCCAAGACCCAATCGCCCAATGCTCAAGTTTCTTACTTCATTAATAACGTCAAAAATAACCAATTCCAAGCTTCTTTCAACGTTCGTGCCGCAGGAGCCAGTCCCATCAGTAATTCATGGACTCTTACTTTCAACGCTCCTCAAGGTCAAACGGTGCAAAAGTCATCCCTCGGTACCGTCAGCCAATCTGGAAACACTGTAACCATCAAGGCAAACCGCAAGAAGGTTCCCGCTAATAGTGAAGCTGTCCTTATCGATATTGTTGGTTCCCATAATAGTACCATGTTCGAAGGTGTTGATCCCAAATCCATCAAGTTTACTTGGTAAAGAATACCAGTACATACATACTTATTTATCTTCCGCACCCCATTGAAGCATTTTTTTATATCGTACATAAAAATATAAATTAAGAGAATGCATTTAAACATCAATAAAAAAAATTTGAGCTTGAATATGATTTATTAAGGTCGTGGAGGAGATTTGATGTAAAGGATGGTAAGGATAAAGCTTAAAAAAAAAATTTCATTCTTATCTTGTCGGCCGGCCCGAACGGACTTAACAAGATCCTTTCTTTGAAAGCACATCTTCAAATTGCAAGTTAGCCTATGATAATAGTGCAGTGCTTCACAATTGAATTTACAATGATTGACACAATAGCATCTTGCATTTTTTGACAGGAGGTTCTGTGGAATAAACAATAAAAAAAATTATGGATGTCGATAGTTTGAAACTTCTCCTTACTTATATACTTCTGATGTTCATTCAAAGAGAGAAAGCGGGGGTGAGAAGTCTTCGCTCAAATTGTTGCAGCATTTGTTGAAGATTCTTGTGCTTTCTTTAATGGAGAACCATACGTTGTTTTGGTGACAGGCTAATATTACTGTTCCTCACGTTAACCTTTGTTTTGATAGCAAGTTCCTGGCCAATACCAAAAAGGTACTTGTTTCATTCAAACAAAGTGGATCGACATCTTTGATTTAATAAAACAGTTTTAACTAATTTAAAATTATCGTACGTTTCAAAGAAGATGATAAACATGGGGATTCACGGACAAACGTGCAGCTGGCAAAAACATTGAGATGATGCAGCAATTGTACTACAGATGGTGACTACTCTTCTATAAAATAGCCTTATTAAATGTATGACCAAGTTGCTTCATGTTATTTGCACGGTCAGCGCGCTAATATTGTTTGTCAACGGCTTATCAGATGTCGCCATCCTATCATATAACTGTATCCTCCGACATGTAGGCATTGGCCATCATTGTATGATCCGACGCCGAGAAAAAGCCAGCCCCCAAAAAAAAAAAAAAAAAAAGTTCAGACTCAAAAAAAAGACCGTCTGTGTTTCTTTCTGCGCTGCCACGCGCAAGCTTTTCTTCCTCTCTCTCTTTTCTATTTCCAACGTCGCTGTACACTTTGCCTGAATGAAGTTTGGGCATCAACTCAAAACTTCCCTTTACCCAGAGTGGACTTTCCACTACGTCGGTATGTAGCCCTTTTTCTCTCATATGCCACTTGAGCGCCATTCTGACTTTTTGGCCATGCAGCCTATGACGATCTCAAGACATTCTTGAAAGCTCACCTCAAGTCCGAATGGAACGAGGACGATGAATCCCAGTTTGTAGAAGAGCTCGAGAAAGAACTTGACAAGGTTTACAGTTTCCAAAGGGTGAAGATCGGCGAGATAAATCGAAGAATTGAAGCCGAGTCGCAAGAAGTCGATACTTTATGCACAAAGGAAGATCCATCCGACGACGAGTTCACTACCTCGGAAATTGAACTCGGACACATCATTGCTGATGTTCATGATTTGGCAAAGTTCACGAGACTTAACTACACTGGGTTCCTTAAAATCATCAAGAAGCACGACGTAAGTTTTTTTCTCTATATGTAAATGTATTGGCACCAGCTATTCCGATGATGTCCTTCTAGACGCCTATTGTTCAAAAATGCATGGTAGCCAATCAAAATCCACACGTGCCGTATTAATTCAAAGTCCACAGAAAATGACTGGCTGGTCGCTAAAACCTATGTTCATGGTCCGCTTGAACGCAAAACCTTTCTATAAGGAAAATTACGATGCCTTGATCGTACGTATCTCTACTCTGTATGACAGAGTCCGAAATCGTGGTAAAGCTCACAGAGGTGACTCCTCTGCTGGTGGAAAGCAAGCTGCCTTTGTTCGAAACACAACAAAATATTGGTATGAGATCACTTCATTTGATCCGTTACTGGTTTGTCGATCTTAACAATAGCTTTTTACTGATCCTTTTGTCCAATGTAGGGTTCACCCCGATAATATTACCGAATTGAAACTCATCATCTTGAAGCATCTTCCTGTCCTGGTGTTTAATCCCAACAAGGAGTTTAATGTTGCTGATTCAGCCATCACCAGTATCTACTATGATAACGATGATTTCGATCTCTATATGGGTCGCTTGGAAAAATCTGAAGGGGCTGAAGCCATCCGTATGCGTTGGTATGGTGGTATGGACAGCCAGACTATCTTTGTTGAGCGAAAAACTCACCGTGAAGATTGGACGGGTGAGAAGTCTGTCAAGGCTCGTTTCCCCATCAAGGAAAAGCATTTGAATGCTTATCTTAATGGACAATATACCACTGATGAACTGTTTGCCAAGGCGAAAGAACAGGGCAAGAAGTCAGAGAAGGAAATCAGAGATTTGGAACAGTTGGCGCAAGAGGTTCAATATACCACCTTGACTAAGCGTCTTCACCCTGTCATGCGCTCTTTCTACAACCGTACTGCTTTCCAACTTCCTGGAGATGCCCGCGTTCGTATCAGTTTGGACACGGAACTTTCTTTGATCCGTGAAGACAACTATGGCACCCCTAGAGCCGGTGATAACTGGAGAAGAATGGATATTGGCATTGATTATCCTTTCAAGCAATTACCCGACAGTGACATCTGCCGTTTCCCTTACGCTGTTCTTGAAGTGAAGCTTCAGACCCATGTTGGTCAAGAACCCCCTGAATGGGTCACTGAGCTCGTCAACTCTCACTTGGTCGAAGCCGTTCCCAAATTCTCAAAGTTCATCCATGGTTGCGCTACCTTGATCGAGGATCGTGTCAAGATGCTTCCATTCTGGTTGCCCCAGATGGATGTCGATATCCGCAAACCCCCGAACAAGTCGTTCGGTTTAATTCGCCCCGATGAAGCCGGTGGCAGCTCTGTCTCAGCTTTGACTTATGGCTCGGATGGTTCCAAGACCTCTGGCGACGAAAGGGAAAATGATCACGTACACATTAATATTGGTCAGGACTCCACTGAACGTACTCCTCTCATTAAGCGCGTCAACAGAGATGCTATTCCCGTTGAACAAGGTGGTGTTACCAAGCAATTGTCTCCTGCTGGACTTCTCAAGTTTATCCAGAAGGGCAAACATTCTTTGTTTGGCACTCCTAACACTCCAGATTATACCGAAGTTGGCGGACAGCCTGGTGATAATAGCCAACCTGTTAAGAGAGCTCCTACGGCCCAGAGACCTAACCCCAAGGTGTACTTTGCTAACGAACGTACCTTTTTGGCATGGCTCAAGTTTACTCTTTTGCTGGGTGCCCTTGCCATTGGACTTCTCAACTTCTCCGATGAGGTTGGTCAGATTTCCGCTGGTGTTTTCACCATTCTCGCTATGACTGTCATGCTTTACGCTTTATATGGATATCATGACCGCGCCAATCGCTTGCAAAGAAAGGAGTTGGGCGACTATTCCGACAAGTACGCTCCCGCCGTTCTGACGGTGTTTATGATCGCTGCTGTTAGCGTTAACTTTTACTGTAAGTGTCTTCATCGAGCACGTGGGGTCGGGCTTGCTAGCGGATGATGAAGCAAACATACTGATCCTCCATCTTTTTTTTTTTTTGTTTTTTTTTAGTGAGACTTGAGCAAGATGCTGGCAATTAAGCTGGTGGAACAAAAAATTAGTTTTTACGCTTTTTATTTTATTTTTTTTCCCTTATAGACATTTGTACATAAACCTTCACAACACTTTCAAATCAGTGCAATCGCATTTACTCCGCCGTATCAATAAATGTGCGTCAGTCTTTTTTCTCGTTCAAACACAACGCTTATATATGAGTGACTAGGAAAGCAAATGGATGGCTGTACTAATTAATAGCCTATGGTTTATTTTTATTTCTTAGAAATAGCAAGGGTATAGTTGGGTAACGACAGTGGGTATTGGGAGAATAATAGGTTGTATGACAACAAAATTCATAAATATATACACGCTGGATGTGGAATTGTATACAATAGTGGTAGCGATTGGTGTGGCTGGAAACACCTTTGAATTACAAGGAAGGCTGGATGGCCAGTCTATGGAAACAGCCGTTACACACTCTGCTCCACTCAGCCAACAAAGAAGTGTCCGTGGTACAAGATAATAGCAGGCGATTAGCGCTATGCTGGCTACAGAAAATTTTGCCACAACTAAAATGATGAAATAGAGCCCCTAATCAGTCACAATTGAATTTTCTCGGCTCTATCAAAATTATAATTACCTCCGGCAATGATGGCGTCTCTGATACCATCCAAATTTTACATGACAGAGTTGAGGGTGAGCAGTCTGTGCGCCCGTGACATATTGACACTGACCAATCTCAGTATCTGGCACCCAGTTGCATTCAAGTCGCCTCTGATATTTTGTTTCCATTGTGGCTGGGTTTAGGTACAAGGCAAAGTCATGGTACGTGGGTGCTTCCTGTAACAGTAAAGGGGGTTAAGGGATCATGTACAATATTCTTATTAAAATGATATGAACAGTACACTCCATACCTGATCTATAAGCACGCCAGTACCTGTCACAACAATACAGGAAGCGTCTTGAATGACCTGACCGGTTCCTGCACTACCGCCAATCATTTGATATATTTGCCACCGCAACCTTGCCGCTATGTTGCTTTGAGTTGCCTTAGGAGGAGGGGTCAAGGCATCATCAGCAGGTTCTTGTTTAGCGCGGATGTCCCTAATGAATTCATCTAAGCTATTCAGTAAGACTTGCTGTTTCTTCAAAGTCGTGTTGTACTCTAGTAATTCTTGTTCATAAACCTCTTCTTGTACAGCATATTTGTCTTCTAATTCATGCTCAGACTCTAGTAGAGCTCTCACTCTGTTTTCGGACTTCAAAAGATCAAGGGACACTTGCTCCAGTGTTTCGGAATGGCGAATAAGAATGTTGGTGAGAGTGGTGAATTGAGAATCCCAACCCAGTGTGCTTTCGTCCTCCTCGGCGTTGGCTTTAGGGGGTCCATGATAAGTCGGTATGGGCGATGATGGAGTGCTGGGAAGTAGCTGCAGGTTTTCTGCTTGGCTACAGGTAGACGATTTGCGAGATATATGACGGTTACAAGCCATACAGGCAGAACGCCGCGACTCTGCACTGGTTTCAATACTTTGTTCTTGAAAATCAGTTTGGTTTACAAAATCTCCAACCAAGTCCGGTGGCTGATAATGCTGTCCAAGGACGCTGCTACTTTCCGCTTTTGGATGTTTTCTTGTTGATATCGAACGACGGTGTTTGACACTTTTTCTATTCTCTTTAATTTCGTCCTCTCCTGCCTTATTGCCTTTCATACGGGCGATACTACACGCTGTATTTCGTGATAGTCGCTGAATGGAACTGCTGAGTTTCGATGAAACGTTCGCTTTGCTCTTTTTTAGTCTACTGGGTGCTTGGCTGTCCAATGTGGAAATAGACATCGTTGTAGGAGAATTCCTCATTGCTGTTTACATACGACAACAGAGAGAGGTAAAGGTAGATTAGTAAAAAAAAAGTTGGGTTTGTGAAGAAATAAAAAAGAAACCAAATGATGAAAAATTGTGTCTGTCGCATTATATATTCATCCGTACACATGAGGGGATGCATAACTGTGTATAAAAACTTGTAACGAACTCCTGGATGCACACATATGAGCGTCATGAATACAAACATCATCTTTGGACATTCAGAAAAGGCAATTTTCCTTCAAACAATCAAAAAAACCGTTACCCACTATCGAGTTGATTTCCATCAGCGAAATGTCGTCAGTGGACCTCTTATGTGGAGCGTGCAGGTTGGGAGGGGATCGGACCGCGCGACCAGCTGAGAAGAGCGGGTTAACAAAAACAGCCTTGCTGCAACCAGCCCGCTTCTCTCTTCCCTTCTGCTGCAAAACCTCCTTTTTCTGAATTCTTTCTGCCCATGTCCCAGCAGAATTACCAGCAAACCCCACAGCAACCACCTCTTAAATCCGTTTCCTTGCCGCAGCGTTATCCTCAGATCGTCCACAACCCCTACCAGAACATTTCGTCCGTTGCAGGTTCAACAGACACACTGCAAAGTACTTTACCATCTGCTTCTCCAAGACCTTCTCAACATCAACCATATCCAAATCCTCAAACAGCACAATATCCACCCATGTCCGCTCAAGACCACCCCCACCTGGAATCACGGAATGGTCGCCACTCCAATAAGGGCAAAGAAATTTATACCTACCACGCCCCATGGCCAGTGTACGCCATGGACTGGAGTAAGGCTCCTACCGAAAAAGGTGGATTTCGTTTAGCTCTTGGTAGCTTTATAGAGGAACATGAGAATAAGGTACGGTTTCTTCAGCGTGTTTTTCGACTTTAACCCCCCACGTTTCCCCTTGAATAACCTTGTATGTTTAAAAACCCTGTAGCTACAAATTGTTACTAGATCTGATCTTGTTGATGATATGTACGCCAGTCAACATTCAGATTTCGCGGTGCTCGCCGAGACTGACTCGTACTATCCTATTACAAAGGTTTTGTGGGAGCCATACAAGGTGAGCGGTCGTAACACACACACGTTGGTATCACAACAACAGCGCATGCTAATATATACATTATGCGAAAGGGCAAGCACAGAACGGATCTTTTAGCCACTACTGGAGATATCTTGCGTCTATGGGAACTAGTCGATAGCCCTTCCTATGGAAGCAATACAATTGGAGGTCGAGGATCTGGAGAAAATCCTAATGGATGCCCGCAGAAATTGGTTAAGAAATCAGAGCTTATGAATGTAAGGGGTCAGGTTACTTTGGTTTGGTCATGCTATTCTTTGCTGAAAATACCATTGCTCTTCTTCTCTAGGTCAAGCAAACCGACTTTTCTGCACCTTTGACTTCGTTCGATTGGAACGTAACCGATCCATCTTTGGTCGTCACCTCTAGCATTGATACCACTTGCACTGTTTGGAATGTCGAAACGAACCAAGCAAAGACTCAGCTGATTGCTCACGACAAGGATGTTTATGATGTCGCCTTTATGCATGGTACAGCCGATATTTTTGCCAGTGTTGGAGCTGACGGCAGTGTTCGCATGTTTGACTTGAGGTAAGGAAAAAAGTTCAAAATGGAGTGCGAACTTGGTCTTATCTTTAACGCTGTTTTGGTCAACAGATCATTGGAGCATTCAACTATCTTGTATGAAACCCCACAGCCAACCAATAACGTGGTTGGCGGTCCGGCTGGCGGTGGCCCAGCTCCTCTGTTGCGACTAGAGTTCAATCGTATGGAGCATCACTTATTGGCCACTTTCCATATGGATTCCATGTCGGTGCAGATTCTCGATATCCGATTCCCAAGTACGCCAGTCACCGAACTCGTCAAGAGTCATAACGCCAGCGTCAATTGCATCAGTTGGGCTCCTCACGATTCTGGCCAAATTTGTACCGGAGGTAACGTGTTTTTTAGATGTAGTAGGGTGGGCCGTAGCAAGCAAATATACTGACATGACATTATAGGCGATGATAGTCAAGTTCTTGTCTGGGACTTGAACCTCGCAGCCAACAATTCTTCTCCAACCACAAGCACCACCAACCGATCTAGTCACCATCGCCAAAGCTACCATAATGGCCATCCTCAAATGCAGCGACACATTTCCGACCCCATCCTTGCCTATTCCGCCGAATCCGAAATCAACTCTTTATGCTGGAATCAGGGTCTCACTGAGTGGATTGGTGTAGGATTTGGTAAGACTGTGCAAGCCCTCCGTGTGTAGAGAAACCCTAGGGCCTGGCAACGAATCGATAACCAAGAAAAAAAAATTCGTTCCTGCGCTGGATATTACAATTAGTTCTTCATACATTCACACCTCTCTTTCTTTGTGTTTAACTCTTCTCATATAGCTTTTTTCACCCCCCCCCCCACCCCCTGATTTTTTTCTTGCCATTCATTTTTTTTTGTCTTAATTTTCGCATTTGGGTGTGGTATTTGCTCGCAAAAACGTATGAAGATCAGTAAAGTTAGGTCTACCAAAGTCCTTTCTCTGCAACGTGGGATGGTCGCTGCCCAGTTTCTTTTTGTTTTGGAGTTTATTGGTCATTATACAATGCGCGATCAATACCATAAAATTGTACTCTAAAACGTCCTTTGCAAAAACTAGACTGTGTAAGAGCGAAATAAAGAAACCAAGTTATAGGGAAATGTGAAAAAAGAAATTATATCAATCAGAATCGCTCGCCACCATTATTCAACGGCATTTCCAATTCCATCTTCAAGAATAGCAAAGGTGCCTTCGTTCTCAGGAAGAGATGGCGAGTCATACACTTTACATATTCGATTCTCTCCTCTTCCTTTCCTCAAGTACAACCTAAACAACCACTCAGTCAGTGACCATTGTGGATCACCTTACAAGCTGCAAATCTTCATCTTACCTCGTGCATGATGCATGTGCAATGATGTTTCCTCCAGCAGGCTTCTTGGGATCGGGATTAAACATAGAGGCTGCACCGTCCACTTGAGCAACGACTTGGTTGGTGATGACCACAGCAATACCAAATTCGTCGGCCAGCCGTTGAAGATTTCGCATGAACCGTGCCAAATGCATTTGACGTGCTGCAAGCTCACCTCTACCTGAAAAATCCGTTCGGTATAGCGCCATAGCACTGTCTACTATAAGAAGCGAGAATCGAGATTCAGCCATCATGGCTGATGCTTGCACAAGTAGCGCCGTCTGATGATCAGTGTTGTATGCGCGAGCATAAGCAATGTTGTCCAATGCCTCTTCGCCATTGAGTGAGAATCTTTGAGCTACTGAAAGGACACGAGACGGTCGGAATGTTCCTTCAGTATCAATATATAAGCACTTTCCTTCACCACCTCCCATATCCACCGGAAGCTGCATTATTGAGATGGGCCGTGAGTCATAGACAAAAACAGACAGATGATGTTTAAGCGAGCTCTTACCTGGCAAGTAACAGCAAGAGTGTGACAAATCTGACTTTTTCCCGTTCTAAATTCACCAAATATTTCTGTGATGGAGCCTGTCTCAATACCTCCTATGGATGCAAAGGTGTCAATACCCAGTTCCAGCCAACCTATGGACGAGGAAAACATGCAGCGCAGCAACTTTACCTCCAAGAATTTTGTCGAGTTCACTAGAACCGGTCGTGATGCTAATCAGTTCCTGCCGACGATGATGAATATCCATAGCAGTTGTGAATCCCATATTTACAAGTTTGGAAGCTGAAGGATCGATAATGAGGTTAGAATCACATTCAGTAACATTAGCCCCTCTCCCATTCCATCCCAACCGTGCTCTACCTTCTGTCAGGAATTTGTCAGCTTTCGTTTCCGAGATGCCCTTGATGACAAGCAATGCCTTCTTTGGCGTATATGCTACAGACTCGACAGTATGATAGCCAGCCTCCGTGAGTTTTTTTATGTCAGTAGCCGTCAAGCCGAATTTCTAGACGACATTCAAGTTAGTAAGACGGTTCGAGACGTAAAGTCAAAGGCTGTAAGTATGCTGCGCTAGACCCCTTACCTCAAGTTGGCTCAAGGGCATGGGTCCACTATCATCGCTGTATTCTTCTTCTGCGTGTTGTGACATTTTGTAAAGTGGATCAAAAGATTAAGTAAATCAAAAAGGCGTATAGAGAGAGAGAAAAAAAAAAAGGAAAACGACGCCTGTCGTTTTTCATCGCGCCGCGTGCAGTTACGCGTAGTGTTACTCCGACCCAAAAAATTAATGCCCTTGTTGCCATGGTAACGCTGACTCTCTTTTTGCCCACACGACGCACTAGCACAGACAATGGCATCCTTCATCATTGGGTAAACAGTGTCGGATTCACAACGCTGACCTATTGCCGACTGGTTAAAAAATTTGAGAGCTCATGTAAGTCCACTTGCTTTGTTAATTGTCGAACCGAAATGTGTTGATGGTACAAGAAGAAGGAAAATCTCTAAATGACAGCAGAGAAACTTTATGAAGGTCACCGAATCCAACGTCCATTCATCCAATCATAAGAGCAATCTAGTGGCACTGGTAGGTGTTGTTTATCATCTAAGAAGAAAAAAAACAACGAAGTGTTATTTGCAATGAGCTCCCTCCTTGCAGGACATGGATGATATCGACAGGCCGTTTTATGACATGGTCAAAACTGGTATGGCGAATCAACGGATGCGCAATATTTACAACTTTGGCTCAAGCTTTGTTCAAGTGGTGTGGTGGCTTTTCATATGTAATCATTCATAGCCTCAACACCAGATATCATGGTATCTTGGGTCATCCAAATAGCTTGCAAAAATGAAAGTGGTTGACAGCGTGTCTTGCAGGAAAGTTGGTACATATTCTAGAATCAATTGTATTAAGATGAATGATGACCATGGATTTTCCTATGAAATGCGTCGTCGTGTGTCGACATTTCGCGTCTTCAGTATATATGTTCAACCTATGGAAAGTCCTCGTATGTAACTAGATATGGTGCTGTTCGCACTAAATGAAAAATGCACTACGATATGGTACCAGCAGCCACTCCTCTTTTAAGCACCGGATGCTCAAAACTCCGTGCTGTTCCTAAAAAATGTATTGTATCAACGGCTGTCCTCTCAGTCGGACATCAAGTTTGAAACAGAGCATCCAAATTTTATACTTTGTAAAATTGTACTTGAAGCCTCAATTTCAATACTTTTGGCCTCACTATGCTTACCACCTCTTTTAATAAATTCTTTAATACCTCTTTCCCTCACTGTTAATGCTGTCTTTACAGTCTGATCTAACGTAAACCATTGACAAAACAACGGCTGAGATGTAACTTGTTTGTTTTTGCTATAAAAACCGTAATATCAAACAAAAATGTGACGTGTGGCCCGTGAGTCAAAGGAATGTAACTGCTAAGTCCAATTCAATGCACATCAAACGTGAACTCATTACTATCAGAAAGCACTTGTAGAGTGAAATAGACAGTGGTGACAAAAGACTCGGAAAAAGTGAAGAATTGGAGGAAAAGAGAGATTTTGTTCTTTATTTATAACGGATTGATATTCATACGCAGTAAATTCATGCAGTTGGGAAGAGGTACACACACTCTTAGTGATAACGGCACTGGTAAATCACATGACCGGCGAGGATTACACACTCGACTTACAAACAAGATGAAAACAGTAAAGCTAAAGTCATTGGCTCCTTTTTCCCACAGACCGTCACAAAAAAAAAACGGAGATATAGCTCAGCGGTAGAGCAGCCGACTGCAGATCGGCAGGTCCTTGGTTCAATCCCGAGTGTCTCCTATACTTTCTTTTTTGTCTTTTTTGATTCCTTTGCTTGTTGCATATTTTGACCCGAATTTCGCTTTTTTTTTTTTTTTTTACTAGTGACGGCCAACGGAACTCGTTTACATTAGCTCCCAATCTTACCATAGAAAAATAAACAGGATGTACGAGCAAAAATTTTGAACTCCCAAGTTGCTTTTGTAAAATATGCGCGATTGCTATTCCTTTATTCGTCGCCATAATGTGTATAAAACTATGCACCATGAGAATTTCACAGACAATCCACTGCATTGACTGTATAATGAAGTGGCACATATTCTTATTCTAATGATTATTTTTGCAGGTATCTACCACGGAACACATTTATGATACGTTGTAAAACAATATCAGACAAGCACCACATCAAACTGATACATGCAATTCCTTAAACATTTCACTGTTCACCTTTTCGAGGTATTTGAATTTTGAAAGGAAAAACGAATGGCTTGACTGGGTACAATATAACACGGAACCACGGCATAGAAATTAAAGTCTGTACATCGATTTTGAATGTGACTGTATCAATTTTTCAACGTCAATAAGCCCTAGATAATTCAAAAAGTGTTAAAATATCATTATGCAACTCTTTCAACTTCATTTGAACCACCTATAGCAGCGTGCATTACTTCTTATGATTTTAGCATACCCATATCTTTACGCACTATTGGCCCATCTTCTACTCTTTATCCTTTATGCCGTACAGGCAAAGAAATTATTAAGCACCGTATGCGCTATAGCACTGGAAAAATAAATAAATTGGGGGATATATCGAGTATGGTAGTTGAATACATTGCTACAGGGACATTTAATGATAATAGCGGATCTTTAGAATTCCATCAATCTTGATGTCATCATAGCAAGATTTATAAACTTTGATAGTACTGATTTATTATTGAAAATGATGAGAAAAAGAGATATGAAGAGTAATGTAAACAATACATATATTTCCTTTATTCTATTTGTTGTTGAGACAATTTACCAACCACTGCTGGCTCCATACACCTTCTTGTCAAAGCTAGGAGCCCTAGTTTGAGTCCATTGATCTCCTGAGAAAGTGTAAGAGTTCAAAACCTTCAGTTGAACATCGCTAAAGACGTTGTCCTGGTCCAACATGCCGTGAACTGCAATAGCCAGACGGTTCTCTCCGTTGGCGTTGAGGATACCAGGTGGGACAGGGAACTCGTCTTGAGGACCCAAGTTTGGAATAACCTTTCCGTAGTTCCATCCATTGATAAAAAATTCAGCTCTGTAGGATTGTCCCTTGGGCATATCAAATGCAAGAACAACCGGGTTATCCGACTTAGCAGGGAAGTTGAGCTCAAAATCAGTGAAGTACCAAGCAATACCAGCGTCGCCAAAGCTAATAAATGCATGCATTAGAATATGTCAACATTATAACAAGAAGATGGAGAATGCAAATACTTACTTATGGGGAAGCTTGACGTTATTTTGGAACTTGCTAGTTGAAAGAGAGAAGCCAGGCAAGTGCCATCCATGGCGCTCACCATATTTACCACCGACGTTGAAGGTACCACGATCGGTGTCGACAATGTCCTCACCACCAAGGTTACCTTGAATCTTCCAGGAGATGGTAGCAGTTTCGCTTCCCTTGCTGCTGAGAACATGAGCTTCTCTCAATCCGCGATAGTTCTTGTAGGATTCGCTAGCGCTACCACCTTCTTCATCCGATCCCATACCGTCAACGAGTACTGATACAACATTCTTGCCCTTGCTCAGTTGCTTGCTTGTGATATTGAAAAGCTGAGGTTTTCCGCCAGCAGAAGAGGTGGAGCTTCCAAGATAGTTACCATTGAGCCAAGTAGAGTAAACAGAGTTATCACCACCTAGAGTATAATGATTTAGTATACAATTGTCTCAGTTATGTGTCAAAGTAAGAGAAAAGGTAGCATACAAACCTTGGGCAGTGATATTGAGAGATGTTTCGTCACCAGTTGCCTGGAAGGAGCCACGGTACCAAATATGACCAATATGATAACCATAGTCGGACGCATACAAGACCGGTTGTCCGGCAGGTTGTGGAAGAGGATTGTTGGTGCTTTGCTTATTAGCAACCTTCCACTGACTATCATCAAAGTTGGCGAGAGTTTCAGGAGATTCACGAGCAAAGGTCCACTTTTGCAACTTGGGCACGTGAGCCTTCTTGGGACCGCTAACCTTGCCGGAACGAGATCCACGAGAAGTAGCAGAGACATGTAATTTCTCGCCGTTCCATTCGACAGACTGGAACTTGGAAGAAGCAAAGATCTCGACAGTTTCGGCTTCAGCGGTATCTGCACGAAGGGACAAAACATCTTGAGAGCCGCCAGAGGTACCACGAAGCAAGTACTATAATATGAATGAGTAGCTTTAGAAACATGTGCATTCACAGGCATTGAATAAAGTAAATATCTCCATCCACTTACGCTGCCAAAAAGGAAAGCAGGTCCGTTCTTGGTATCAACCTTCCAGAATTTATAGGCATTGTCCAAATCAGCCATCAAAACAACGAGAGGGTGAGCACCGGAGATCTTGACTTGCTGCAATCCTATTATGACAAGACTGTTAGTTGCTAACTTCCAAGGGAAACAAGTATTAATATTTTACTAACCTTTGTACTTGAAATTCAATCTGATGGAATCACTGGAAACAGTGGACTTGATTGATCCACTTCCAACTTGGACTGTTGGTTTTTGCGAACTCTTCAAGCTCAAAGCAATTTCAGCCGGTTCACCGCTCAATCCATGCAACACAAGGTAGTCCACGCCATCGATAGTTCCCCATGTGAGTATTTCCGATGTAGAATAGATAATATGTTGATTGAGGAAGTCAAGGTTGGAAGGAAGAATCTTAGAGTCATGGCCATGAATAGCAATGGTGTCCTCAACAGGTACGGAAGTGCCATCGGCTAGTAATTAGACGTTAATGAAAGTTTTTTTTTCTCCACAGGCACAATAATGCCTTTTAGCCTTACCGAGTTTGAGCTTGAAATCATAGTTATCAAAGCCGCTGATATTACTATTGCGAAGGATATGGAACGCAGAATCTGTCTCCTTGTTATGCAACCTATCGCACTTGATACCAGATTCCGATGTAGAACAGGTGGTAAGGTCAGTTCCTGCCATTTCCGTAGCAACGTCCAAGAAGTAATTGAGCAGCTTCTTTTCATAGATCTTGGATCCAATTTGTCGGGACTCATCAATAGGAGCACCATAGTCATAACTGGTGTAGTCATCAGGGAAGCGCAAGTTACCCCAGTTGGTCTATAGAGAAGGTTAGTAAGATAGCTGAGCAGCAAGACTTCATCTATGCTTCACACTTACTCCACCATAAGCTATACAGAGGAGAAATGGTTAGTGACATGCTATTGTAAACACACTTAATGCAAGTACAGAGTGCAAGTTACTTACTCATATAGTCGCCTTGCATAAAAACCGTCATGGCAAGCATCCAGCGATTGTAAACTCTCAGGTAGAGGTTGTTGGCGGCTTCTCTACAGTTGTTTTCTCCATACCCACCCGTATGAATGCAAAAAAAGTCAGTCTGACTGCATTTATGATGATCGACTTTTTTTTTCCATAGATACTTATCATGTGTCGAAAGCACCAGCACCGAGTTCTGGAATCCAGAGAGGAACATCTTGCCTGTACTTAACAATCTCAGCGAATGGTTTACTGTAGGGCTGGGTCCACACAGTTGGATTAGCAGGACAAGGACCCCATCCGATGGGATAAAACTGGAGAAAAAAGAAGTAAAAAATTTAGTACTTATCACGCAAGTATTCATGATATATTGTTCCAGTTACATCGTATCCAATCCTGTGATATGTTCAGTCAGCGAAAGTACGTTTGTGTTAGTTAGCATTCCAAAAACCAAAAAAAAAAAGTGTGTCTATTCCACTCCACTTACATATCAGTTGCTCCTTTGCCAGAAATCCAAGGACTAGCATAATCGCTTGCAGCATTGTGGAAGTTAGGCACATATATACCGTTATCGGTATATGCCTTCTCTAGCAAAGCCATGTAGTTGCGGGCAGCCGTGGTGGTATCACCGAACTCGTTTTCTATTTGGACAGCAATAACAGGACCGTTGGGGTATTGCCACTTGGCCAGAATTTTTGCTACACCTTCGATATACGGCTTCCAAGCAGCAGTGTAGTCAGCGGCATCAGTTCTAGCAGCACCTTTCAGAGTTCTTGTCCATTCAGCTAAACCACCACTGGTAGTTTCGGCGTTGCTATAATTTGAAGTTAAAAACTGACGCCTTTTCAAATCCAGTCTCCGTGTGAAAGACTTACATGTATGGACCGGGTCGAGCCGAGACGTATATTCCAGTCTCATTAGCCATTCTCATCAGCTCATCAATATCTCTGATCCCATTAAAATCAACTGTAAATAAATCTAAATGAGATTGAATAGACCTCGGTATGCTTTGTGAATGCATTTACTCACCTGTTTGATTGCTCCAGCTGTGATATCCCCAATGGAAGTACATTTGAGCGACATTGTAGCCATTAGACTTCACTGTTAGTAATTGTTAGTACCTTAGCCATGTATCAATCGCCTACAATATTAAGTGCATGAAGTATTGTTACACTCACTTTTTTCAAACACATCCTTCCACAGAGCTGGACTAGGTAATCTCCAGGGGGCCATTTCTCCTGCTCTCCAGAACACTCGCTCTCCATCGATCTTGATGGAATAAGCATCCCATGTGATAGGACTAGACTCTGCAATGTATTCAAGTCAGAATGATGTCGTAGCCGTCATGCTCAGACAGACAAATTGACATATAATATTACCTCTTTTGACCAATTGAATAGGCGATGAGGCGACCGATGACCATAAGGCCATCACGGTCACAGCTATAGCACTTTTGATGAGCATATAAGCAAATATGAACGCTAGTGTTACTGCCCAATGATTCTACTATAGTCGCTTTATATACGATCACTACATGCTGTTGTAATAAAGTAGAGTTACAGATTTAGTCCGATCCGTATTATGTAATGCGGATGCATGCCGAGGAAAGTGGAAAGGAAAGAAAATCATCGATGCGTGAAATGAGGGGTAGAAAAAAGTTATATCTTCCGACGCCTGACAAATACTCCGCTTGTTCGAAAAGGTGAGTGTTACCTTTGCTGGCATAAGCAAGCGAAGATCTATTGTGGAGTGTGGGGTTCTTCGGCGATGTTACCTTGCTTCATTAAATTTACCGAATGCCAACTGTTGAGTGGCTTTTCACTCTCTCAATTTCGTTCAAAGTCTATGGGATGCGGTCATTTTAGATACAAACCAATTTTCCCATTTTACCTATATCTTTATATTATAGATTGTACATCGGCTTTGAAAATACATAACGCTGGCTACCGCGTGCGACGTTATCTCACGCCATTCTTACCAAATCACCCTCCATTATTTAATATATCACACATTGAATACCGCGGGATGAATAAATTTCTCCACACACTCTTCATCCAGCTAGTATCGTGACCAACAGTTGATGAATTGTCAAAAATATTTAATGCAGCTCAAAGGTTAACCATTGAGCAGCAATTTACATCTCACTCATGTTTGGGCTCCCAAAAGCGATTGCTGTTACTCAGATCTTGGCCTGTCTGTTAAGCAAGGCCAGTGCTACCCTTTATCTAGGACATGATATCTCCTCTCTACCCATGCTTGAAGCCGCGGGCCAGAAATACTATGTAAGCGGTACACAAAAGAAATTCGACGCTATCATCCAATCTGCCGGCGCAAATTATATTAGGTCAAGAATTTGGGTCAATCCATCTAATGGCGATTACAATTTGGCGTACAATCTGGCTTTAGCCAAGCGAGCAAAAGCGTTAGGCCTTAAATTTTATCTTGACTTCCATTATTCTGGTAAGTGATCAAATCCCTAAATTTTAAGGATGGCAAAAAAATGTTGTCTAATCAGATTGAACCATTAATTTGAACACAAAGATACATGGGTAAAGTCCTATAAACTTCTTCTGCTCCTTGATATAACACCTATTAACTCATGCTTCATAGGCTGACCCCGCCCACCAAACCATCCCTGCTGGATGGCCTAGTGACATTACCAACCTGAGCTGGGAAGTGTATAACTACACTAAAAGCGTTGTCACTAGCTTTAAGTCTCAAGGTACTCCTGTCGACATGGTGGCTATCGGTAATGAGATTACCAATGGCTTGCTTTGGTGAGCGAATATCTAAACATTTGAAGATTAGCGTCCATATGAACAACCAATAACCATGTTTCGTTAAAATCATAGGCCAACTGGAAGTACCTCAAACTGGGCAAACATTGCTAGTATTCTCCACTCTGCAGCATGGGGAGTAAAGGATGCTTCTACTACTCAGCCATTGATTGTGGTGCACACTGATAATGGATGGAATCAAGCTACCCAGACTTGGTTCTACAGCAACTTGATGGCACAGGGAACCTTTTTGTCCACTGACTTTGATATTATGGGCTTTTCGTTTTATCCTTTCTACGGAACCGGCGCCACACTTGCGAACTTGAAAGCCACTTTGAATTATATGATATCTACCTATGGAAAAGATGTAATTATTGCTGAAACCGATTTCCCCAACTCCTGCAGCGGTGTCACTCTTAGCGAGTCCAGTATACCTATAAGCGCTGCTGGTCAAACAACTTGGGCCAAGGATATCGTTTCCCTGCTTGAAGGGTTGCCTAACAGCCATGGCAAAGGTACGTTAATTACGTTATTGTTTTTCTTCAAATAAAGGACAAGTAATATATGCTAATTGTCAATCTCGTTATAGGCGTATTTTACTGGGAGCCAGCATGGGTCGGCAATGCTGGTCTTGGCTCTGCTTGCACAAGTGCTTTGCTTGTTGATTCCAGTGGCAATACTCTTTCGTCCATCAACATGTATGCATAAATGATATAAATTTTAAGTCCTTGAATAAACATGTGGATAAGCAATCATAATTTTGAGCTTATGAATTTGCCATATAAAAGACTCACCAGACTCTAATATTGCGCGTGATAGTGCCAACAAAAATTTAGACATCGGTTGATCAAAAAAAATATGGTATATCCTGACGCAATAGCAATAAAACCGCTGGATACTGACGAAATGACGATGCAAATTGTATCCGAGAAGAATGTGCTGACCTCCGCTGATCATTACGCAACCTTGTTATGTAATTACAGAGCCACTGCAACGATCTATGCCTGGCACAATTAAAGTAATCGGACAGGTAACACGTTTGACTGTGATCAGAAGAGTTATCCTCGCTTCCCTACCAATACAGCAACGTATCAGTGCCATGTCCTGAAAATAGCTGGAAAACGAAGATGTGGAGATGTGGAGGTACTAGCAATTGAGGAAGCCAGAAGGCGTTAGAAAAAAAATGATTATTTATGTTATCAATGTAATTGTCGTTGGTGAATAATTTTATTAAGGCTAGTGAGGTCTATAAATTTTTGAGCAGGATTTTTTGTTTTAACCACATAGTGCCTTGGACAGAGCAATGGAAACGTCAAGCTTCCAGGAAATAACTTTGGTCTAAGCATAAAATCAGAAGCGAAATGTGGTACATTAAGAACGCATTTTCGAGAAGCTGTTGAATGGACCACTACTGCCGGCAACCACTAGAGATACATATATATAAAGCCACAGTGTTCAACATTAGCATAATGTGCTGATTCGTAAAAAAAAAAACGTGCATGCCCTCAGGTACAAACTGGAGCATCTATGGAGATTCATTCCAGAATCTAATCAATAGATTTCTTAATGTGTAATACTTTAACTATTCGCACCTACCTATAATGAATTCCTCCAGCCCGAATGTTAGCCTTCAAGCGATGAGAAGTACTGAATCTTGGTTGAAACCGCACCAGAAAAAAAAAAAGAAAAAAAGACAAAAGACAGAACCAACCTGCAAGCCCACGGTATAAAAAACATTATAGCCTTTCTTCGTTCCTTGCGTGCGATCGCGTTTATAAATTTCTCGCGGACGACTGATACCATTGAAGGCTATTGTTTGGCCTATGAATTCGTACGACGTGAAAAAAATAGTGATTCCTGATAATGTCGAAATACATGTTTGATGAGAAGTTTGTTCTTTGATGATAGAATGTCTAACGACACATTCACGGCGATGCAACTCCACAATAGAATGAATCGAGGCCTGTGTCGGATTAAATCTGTACGACTTTTTGTATTATCCTATGAACTCCTAGCGAGGTTGAAAACTAAAGAGGTTGTTCAATGTAACTTCGCCGTTAAATAAGTCCTATTGAATCGGACGGCATATCACAATCACACTACCTTTTGCGGAGAAAAATAAAATTAAGTGAAAATTTGTCTTGTCGGAAAGAAAAAAAAAGAAGGAGACACTCGGGATTGAACCAAGGACCTGCCGATCTGCAGTCGGCTGCTCTACCGCTGAGCTATATCTCCATCTTATTTTTTGGAGACCACATTAGTATTTATAAATCTAAAACAAAAGTTGACGGAGAAATACATCTGTTCGTCTTCAAAAGGCTTAGAAAATATGAAAACTTGTTGTGGATACCTCTCATATTTATTAGTTCCAAAAATAACTTATATGTAACTTTTTAGCATCATAAATGCATGCTTTAGAGACAACTATGACAATGATTCAAATATCAATGTAGCCAAAATTACCACTTCTCAACCAGAACGAGAGTATTATCAGCCAGCCAGTGGTCTCAGGATCGTATTGAAGGCTATATAATAATATAAAATGTAGAATTAAAAGTTTCGTAGACATGCTCAATCCTCGAAGTAACTCTCGTATGGGATAACACCCGCAGTGAGCAGGAGCTTGTACTGCTACGATGTCTGCAGCTGCTTATAAAGCTATAGTTACAAATGTATAGAACTGATTCCTGAATTTAAATGAAACAACATCAATATTTAAGGTATCTGGCGTGAGTAAACTAGTTGTCCCGCTTAAAGCTCTATCAATGCGCTTTTAATACAGGCGCGTGGCTGACACTAAATAAAAGCTATTTCATACCAATAACGAACATTGAAGTAGTGTTCTCGCAAATGCTCAGCTGGTAGATATCAAAAAAGAAAAAAGATTTACATCAGCCGAACCCCCTTTCTATTATATCTTATAGTAGTTAGAGAGCACACTATGACGAAAAAAAGAATGGGTATCCAGACGAACGTGTTTGGATAAGTGAGGCATCTGGCCGCAGCCGTACCTTAACCTATGACCAAAGTTGGTGACTGTTCCTTTACCACCTGTCATTCGCTCCTTGATTTTCTCGCTTCTTGCCAAATGCGCTGTGTTGACAGCCTTCTGCGGATATCACTACGCTACCCTCCACTCAAAGTTCAGCTACTAAGCTCAATATGCGGTATGCAAGCTAAATGGTGGACTGAACCTTGAAAAGTATTACTAATGTTGACATGAAGTGAAGGTAGTTTTGTATTTTAACATCCTGTAATTCTACGCCCATGGTTTTTTTTACCAACAACATCTAAATTGTGAAGATTAGGAAAATGAGCAGGTATCTATACAGACAGGATAAAAGTGCTCACAGAATAGTGCACGCCATCCGCCAGATTGGTCAGCTACTTGGTGGGTCATGCAAACACTGGTAGTTTATCATGTGGGTCAAATAGGAGCACGGTAAGAAAATAAGATATAGCGATGTAGGAATCAGAGTTGATACTGAGATGCCGCACCTTTCTCATGTAGTAAGCTTTAATTCTCGAGAATGCGTATCAATGGGTTATGATTTTTAACAGTTATACAAGCAACTGTCGGATGGAGTGCTTGCTTTCAGAAGTCTTCTTATGCGAGACGTGAAAGCCAGGTTGCAAAATGAAGGTAAAAAACGTGACAATCCGTAATTAAGCGTGGAACAACTGCTACAGAGCAGAGATCGGTGAAGATGAGAAAACGAAAGCTACTACTCTTTTAGGGTCACCGAAGATACTTAAGATATTTTTATAATTTATTGAACATGAAAACCTGAAAAACTGGAGTAAAATAGGATTACTAACGTATGGGTAACAAGGCCTATTCGCAGGATGAACAGGAGAGTGGCGATGGGCAAGCTTTGAGCGTACGGAATCTCACTATGTGTTTGAAGGGAAACGCTTGGCTTCCGATTGGAAAATGTCATTCGCGCTCAGCTTCTCGTGTAAAGCAAAGAGGTTTGGATGCGTTTCCTTCGATATCAACTTTCCGTCGATGTTCAGTAAAGGTAAGCTTATGGTTGCATGGATATCAGCTAGTGTCATCTGCAAAATAATGTCAGCAAGCAATTCCAGGAGACAGCGATGTTTAGGAGATAATTTACCTTATCACCAACATAAAACCCAGTGCCATTCTTTGCAAGAGCTTCTTCGTGTTTGGTCATGATCGGTTTCAGTTCTGTTTCCAACAGCTTCTTGAGGCAATTGTCGAACTGCTCAGGAGTGAGAATCTTCTTCCAATCGGATACGAGTGGCCAATACTTGTCGTGTAATTCTTCCCAGCTGCAGCAGTATTGTTCAACCAGAGCAACTTCCTGTTCTGTTTCTCCTACAATATTCATCTTACGGGCCAAGTATCGATAAATAGCGTATGCCTCAGCAAGAACAAACTGATATATTATGAGCTACAAAAAGTTTCTATGCAGATCGTAAAAAAAATTGCTACCTTTGAACCATCCTCACTGTACTCGGTCAATACAGGAACATGGGTGAAGGGTGTTTTCCCTTTTTCTTCTTTCCAGTTCTAGAAGCTACGTCAATCTTGATCTCTACATTGACTCTTATGATAGTGAATAAAAACTTACTTCTACAAACTTATCCTTCCAGTCAAATCCACCAAGTGAGAGAAGCAGTCTGGGTATGATACCTAGGCCATGACCATTGAAATAATAGAATTCGTACTTTGCAGGCATGTTTAGAGCAGTTGTTAAAAACTGGAACAAAGAGAAAAGCCCAGTTTTATATCCATGCCGGTGGTAGGGATTGATGGCGTGGGACCACTGCTGCGGATTCTTATAATTCACCATTTTGGGAGATTGTCTGTCTCCAGGCAACAGCAAAATTTACTTTTTAAGCAGCAAATTTCCATTTTTTAAATTCATCGATTTAATGATATTCAAAACTTCAGCTTCATTTCTCAATGGTAAGAGATGAAAAAGAGCTCTCATCGTTCGTTTTTAATATTGACTTAACCAGCAAAAGTCAATACATAATGTTATGCCATCCTCGAAACGAGTTGCCGTTAATGTTTACGGCAACATTCTGAAATCTTGACAAGCAGAATTCTCGCTTGTCAAATGTAGAAACTATGTCGTCGCCGTAAAATTATTGCTATTGGGGCTATTTACTCAGACTGACTTGTTGAAAGAAAAAATATAAGAAATCAAGTCAAAAACATGGGTTTATTTTTAGTTCCAGAAGGAAGAACAAAACTATTTTTCATTTATGGGTTGATGGGGAAGCGTTCGATCTCTGCCTTGACAGTATCCAATGAGCTTACGTTTTGAACCAACTTGAGAAGATGGGGGTATGAAGTTTTGTCTCCAATGAGGCTGCCAAGACCGGTGATAATAGCGGTAGCGTGAACATCAACGAGAGAAAGCTATGAAGAAAATTTAAAATGTCAAAACCAAATCTGTTTCATACAAACCGAAATCGCCTGTTGTTCTTACCTTGTTACCGACATAGTAGCCAGTACCATTCTTCTGCAAAGCTTCCTCGTGCTTAGCGAGGATGGGACCCACAACAGTTTCATGATAGTTTGCAAGTGCTTCGGTGTACTTCTCAGGTTCACTGCTCTTCAATCTCATGACAGGAATACCCTTTGCAATGATTTCACTCCAGCTTTCATAGAACTGATCAATGATAGCAGTTTCTTCTTCGCTTGTACCGAAAAGGCCAGCCTTACGTGCGATATAACGGTTGATGGCGCTGCTTTCAGCGAGAACGAACTGGAGGATGTGTTCAGTACAACTTATCATATGGCAGTGAGATAATGTGCGGCAAGTATACCTTACTACCATCAGCGCGAGTTTCTGTCAATACTGGCAACTTTCCGAAAGGAGTGGTGGCCTTTTCCTCTTCCTTCCAGTTCTAAGCGGTACAGTTAGACTTCATTGGTAATAGTTGACTTCAGATTGAAATGAAACTCACCTTTGCGTGTCTGTTCTTCCATTCAAAGCCGCCGAGAGAAAGCAAAGTTCTTGTAGTCAGGGCTAAGCCATGAAGCTCAAAGTAGAAAATTTCGTAACTGGAAGACATTTTGTGTGTTGAATCAAAAACTTCAAACCAAATGGAAGATTATATAGTGCGCTATTTGTCAGCAAAAGAAACCTTTAGGGCTTCTCGCGGTTCAAATTTGGCCGAGAAAACCGGGAGATTTCGAGGGGTTTTGGTTTCCCTGCAAACCCAGTGCGTTACAATTAATAATGGTACGGCTAGTGTGTATTCTAATATTTTCTATGGCTTTCCTTCAAGAATTACAAACTTTTCTCAGGAATCCATTTAAAGCGAAAAAAGGTGCATGCAGTACGATGTAGTTGACAAGCAGATCAGAAAATATGCAAAGGTAACCTCTGATTTGTTACGAGACAAGCAATAACGATTGCGCAATAAGTCGACTTAATGCTTGAGAGGTTGAGTATCAATTGGGTGGTAAATGACGTGGCACCAAGGGGCCTTAATTTAAATATGAGGTTGACATCCTTCCAGCATGATGTGTAGCGTACAAATTTGATGTACAAATATTGTAGCAAATATAGTCCGTGATTTTGAGCTTCCTCGTACGACTTGGAAGTCTCGACAGCCAAATCGCTCAGCAAATAGGTACTTTCAGGCACAGCAAATTATGATAGAGACTTCTGGCAATCTGTCATTGGCTAGATTTTCAGAAAATCTTTAAAGCAGTCACATTTTACAAGTATATAAGCTGCCTTGCCCTTGGCAAAAATTGCCCTTTATCTTTGTGCACGGGCATCACATTGACAGTGAGGTTCTTACCGAGTCGTGTGTTTTGCTGGTTGAAAACTAATAACCAATACCACGTCCGGGGTACCGTAAGGTGCGTCGGCAATTTTTGCAAGGTCCCTTGTGGACTTCCTTATATTTAAAAAGAAAATAAAAAGAAAACAAAACATAGCAGCAGCTGTACTCAAACCGACATATCGTCGCAAATTGGTTCGTTGCCAACATCTCTGATGCAAGTTCATGTCAAGTGAACTGCCTCCGCAGGTCTATGATGAAGCTCGCCATCATCTATTGCGCTTGAATGTACAATCTAAAAGTTCGCGTTTGCTCAGCAGGCACGATTGCGGACATCAGGAGATGAAGGATCTTATTCTATAGCACATCACTGTCCTCACTCGAATATCAACGAGTAAAACGGTCCATGTCGCTATTCATGGATTTCTATTGCTCTTTTATTTCTTCCTGCAGTAAAATTGTTTTAAAAAGCTTCCTTTCCCAAGTACCGCAGTTCGCTGTTCGCTTTTCTAATACTGTTAAGTTTTCTACCTTGGGTCGATGCAGTCACTCATTCATTTGCCTATGCTCTGCTTGCGCGCACTACGCTAACGCCGAGCTCCGTTCTAAAGCTGGATCCGTTCTCACGTTGGAGAATGGATACTGAAAAGTTGATTTTAGGCTTAAAATATGATTTGCGTGTCTCTTTAAAAAAAGTCGTCTGTTTAAAAATAGGCCGTGAGGTTATAAAACTAGTAGTATAACACAGCTACTTTTTATATGTTTTGAATAAATCATGCAAGTCTATCTACCATATCATTTAGACAATACTGCAAAGATATGAATGGGAATGAACGGTTTATAGCCCATAAAGTGACATAATTTGACCGCTGAACGCCTGTACACATCTTAACACTGGTGGCTTAGTTGTGACGTTTATACTCAGTCGAACTGCTGTACTCTCACTTCGAACTCAAGCAACTCCACCACCTTCAGCTATAACAATGGACGACCTCTTCGGTTCAGACGACGATCAGCAGTCAGAACTCAATGATACCCCATCACCGCAGCAATCACACTCTCACTCAGAAGACAGGACAAATACTGTGCATAACGAGCAAAATGCCTCCTCAAATGACGCTGGTCTAGATGATTTATTTGGAAGTGAAGAGGAAAACGACCAGTCAGACAATGACGAACCCGTGCGTAAACGGTAAGTCGAACTATTAGATACAAGTAAATGTAAACGACTTTATGTTCGCGAAAATCCCTAACATTTCTGCACTTGTAAGCCGATTATTGTCGCGTCCGAAGCAGTCCGAATCAGACAATGAAGACGAAGAAAGACAGCAAGGATACAGCCAAGAAGACGCTGAAAACCTAGATGACGATGCTAGATTTTTGAAGAGGCAGCGCATAGAAGTGGAACTGGCTATGCCAGAATTGCCTCTGCCTGTCAGCAAAGATGGCAAGGTATGCTTTCAAGTTCAACTATACCTTTTGTATAGAGTCTCAACGATAACACATTGACGGTCAATTATAGTTCCATCTGGCTAAGCTACCAAAGTTTTTGAATATTGAACCAACCTCATTCAGCCCTGAAACATACGATGCTTCCATTTCAAACGCTGTAGGTGATATGACATCCCAGGAACTCATTCGACGGCAGGTGGAGAGCACCATACGATGGCGAAAAATTGTGGATGAACGGGGCAATTTGGTAAGGAGTCCCGCAATGCGGTCGGGCTGCCAACATCAAGTTTTTGATCTAACAATACTTGCATTTCATCAGAAAACTGAATCGAATGCTAGACTAGTTGAATGGGAAGATGGAAGTATGTCGCTAGTTCTTGGATCCGAATATTTCGACGTTAACGTAAAAGCTATGTCAAGCGAAGAGCATCATTATTTATTAGCGCATCAGACGTCAAGTGGCATTCTGGAGAGCCATCTCAGGTTCACTAACAACATGTCATTCCGCCCTAGCGACTTGAAGAGTGACACGCATCGAAACTTGACTGCACAAATTGCCGATAAACACGTACGAAAAACTCGAACAAAGATGTTTATGACGGAACAAGATCCAGAACGTGTCAAACATGAAGCAGAGATGGTAAGGCGCATTTCAGGTTGTCTTGTTTGTAATGCACCAAGGAATATGTACTAAGCGAGTTTGATAGCGGGAGCAAGAACGATTACGAGCACAGCGCAAGTTGGACAGCTCCAGACGTCGTGCTGAAGATCGGTACGCGTATGACCGGCCACTGCGCTATGACTACGATGATGAGGAGACTGAAAGATATGGCGGTCGCGACGAGTACGATGAAGACTTTGTGGTGGATGACGACATTGTAGAAGAAGAAGAGGAAGAAAAGGAAAGACAGAGAGAAGAACGCCTTTCAAAACTTAAGAAATCAGGAATGGACCGATATCGTCAAAAGCGACGTGATGATGAAGATGAAGACGACGAGGAAGAAGAAGAGGAAGAAGATGAAGATTTCGATGATGATGAAGGTGATGTTACACCTGACGAAGAGGACCGAATATCGTCAAGGAAAGTCAAGCGAAGACAGGTGTTGTCTGACGAAGAAGACGAATAAGCAACAGCAAATTAGTATAGCGCAGGGGTAATCTCATTATCACACGTTATCCCTATTCCTCAGGGGTGGTCCACTCTCAACCTAACTCTACTCCTTGTAAATCAGAAAGCTGTAATAAAAACCAGATCTTTTTTAACGTCGTCAATGAAATAGTCCCGTTTGTTTTAGTTCACATCGTTATTTTCATTACTTTGTACGAAGACGTAAAAAAGTCGATATCTTACACAATATGGATATTGACGATACCTATTCCGATGTCCAAGTGCGTGCAACAAGAATATATGCTCGTCCAGCATATGTTGGAAGCGCATCACCAAAGAGTTTGAATGTTTCGGCTTTACCCCAAAAATCACCATCAACGGATCGCATAACCAACAAGACATCAGCATATCATATTGATGTAGATTTCAAAATAGGTGAGTTAACCATTTTCTTTGTGTTCGCAGTCCATTTATGACCCATGATTTTTGATGCCTGATGCAAAGTATAGACACAACAGCTCGCAGCCTCCACAAATACGACAGCCCTTCAAATGAAAAGGGGTCACCATCTACACCATCATACGACTTTTCAATAGAAACCAGCATGCTCTCGCCAAATTGGTTAGACAGCAAGTCGTTGTTTTCGCCTTCACCGTCTCTACCATCACCGTCATCACCATCCATTCCAACTCCTATAGAAATGGACCCCATAAGTCCTTCACCTACTAGAGCCATTGCCTCGAATAACCTTTCAGTTTCTCCAGCGGTTTTGGTACGGTCAATATCTAGCCAAACCTCCAATTCTGCACCAAATTATGGGCGAAGTTCGATGGAAAAGAGATGGGCAGAAAAGCAGCCCGTACAAATGGTACCCAGGGAAAGGGCTAACCAAGGGATACCAAATGCACATATGATCGCCACTTCAATACCTCCTTCTTCGAAATCTACACCAACCAACCGACAAGATCCAAAACGTCCCAACGCGCAAAATAATAAGCAGGTTATGCAGGTTTCGGAAGCCGAGGCACATGTGCAGAAAGGAATAAGGTACCATGAGGGAGGTCAGCTTGAAAAAGCCACACAGCATTTTCGAGCGGCGGCAGATAGGGATTCTCCAATGGGTATGTTTCTCTATGGTATATCCTTACGACATGGATGGGTAAGTATCCTTTCCAAGTGTACAATCGTTCAGAATAGAAATTAATTTCTAGCGTCAAGGGATGTCGGGCAAATACCCAGCTGGCTTTTCAATATCTTCAAAAAGCTGCAGAACATGCAGTCGACGATCTAAATAATTTGTCCACCGTCAGTATGTCTGCAGCAAAAGGAGAGTTAGTCATGGCTATCTATGAGCTGGGGGTCTCATTCCGACATGGATGGGGAGTACAGAAGGACAAGAAGGCAGCTTGCTATTATTTCAAAATTGCTGCTGAACTGGTTAGTTGAAGAGCATGCCACAGCCGTCAAGTCTTCATGTTACTGATTTTTGATGCTTTGCAGGGGGATCCAGATGCTCAAAACGATCTAGCACATTGCTATTACCATGGACAAGGGGTGAAAAGAGATGTGTATCAAGCGGCAAAATACTATCGCCTAGCGGCTGCACAAGGACAGGGAATCATGGGAAATTCATGGATATTCAAAAAGAAGTACGATCAAAAGTAAATTTGAGTATTGATGAAAGCCAATCTAGATACAGGTATTAGATTCGAAAGTCTCAAGTCAACTTTTTATGTAACGATTTGAAGTTAGAACGCTGTTCTTCTCAGTGCTTTTTTAAGAAGATCAGCTTTGATATAATACAACCAACCCAGTAACTATGTATGATATAACCGTTTGGAAATAATCGCCTTTTAAGAAATCTTCTGGAATTGATAGATGTGGTAAATCCGTGAAGTAGTGCCATTTGACTATGTCAATTGTGACATGCTATCGGGAGGATACTTGGTTTGAGCAAAAGTCATCAATCGTTTAAGGGATTGAATCCATTTACGAGTTGTTTCATCGTTGAGCACATGAGCCACCTGAGCTGCAAAAATCTTCTCTCGCGCTGAACGTTCGTGAATACTGCAGAACAAATGATGAATGTCAATTACCACATCATGCAAGCGTTGTCAACATGTGTAATATAACCTACCCAACCATAGTGACACCAATAGGCCACGGCGAATTACCAATGGAAAGTTGAAGGTAAGAGTCTTGAGCGTCCCTATAACGTCTATTTTGCATGTGATGCGTAATTTCAGTGACTCTTGCAAGGATATCAGGTTCCATAGCCTATCAAATTAGGTTTAGTTTACGCTATGTCCATCGCAGTTGACGTGGAAAAAAAGAATGGTCTCTTACCCTAGATTTCAGCTGTTTGAACAATGGCCGTAAGTAATCCGCAGTCTGCTTTTGCATAGCTGCTGATCGTTTACCCTGACCGCTACGCTTAACTTCTTCAGGGCGCTCATCCAGAGCCTCTTCCCATTCCCTAAGCATTCTCTGAAGTAACATATGAGCATCCTTTCTTAATCGAAACTGGCGTCTGAAATATAATGAACAGGGACATACCTTTAAATACGAGTATATAAGGGGATGCAATTTTTCTGGCTCTGTCCGCAGCCAGTCCATGTTAACAGGTACAATGGCAGTGTCGTCTCGGGATTTTTTGGCGGCTTTTTCCGTTAGGTCTTCGCCTTCAGCTTTACGTTTCAAAGCTTCCAAATTCATTCCTTCATCCATTTGGTCCAATGTACGCATAAAGTCATTTCGTTGACCTTCAGACCTCTCTTCCATGAGTTCCAATGTTCGTAGACGAGCTTTCCTTTGCTTATCCGTTTCAGCAAAAAGTCGAATGGGCTGTCCCTTTGCACGTAATCGACGTTGAACTTCCTCCTGAGAAACGTTGAACGTATCCGCTGTCTCGCCCTAAAGCATCAGCGATATTAGCGTAATGAATGAATGCGCTGGTGTGATAAAAAAAGATACATACATCGTCGTCCTGGCCTTCGCTGTCTGATGCAGAAGCTGTTTTCCGTTCCTGATCAGCAATTTCTCTCTGTTGTAACATTTGGAAGTTAGTAAGTAGTGAAGATTGAATAAACTGCAGACAGTAGCTCATACATACAGCTCTACTCTTATGCTTCAAAGCCGATTGCTCCTGTAATCATGCGTAATCGTTAAATTTATCGATGCATGCAGTAATATGCGCATAATCTTTACCTACCTCTTTCTTTTTCCTCTCTTGTTCTTGCTCTTCGAGATATTCTTTCTCTCTCAATCGTTCCAGTTCCGCACGACTGATGTATTTTTTGTTCTTTGCGACGGCATCATTGGATTTGGCTGCTTGAAGCGTCTTGCGCTTCTTTTCAATTTCGTCCTTCAAAGCACTTTGAAGGAAGTCCATGGTTACAGATTACAATAATTGTGTGATTTGCTGTGCTGCAACTTGAATGAGCGTTCGCTGTGACTTGCAAAATTTTGAACACTGATACTTTTGCATCAGATTGAATTTTGTGTAGCCAGCTGCCGGATCCTTGTAAGGTTATCGTCGTTGACTACCTTACATTTCTGCTAAAGAGCGTTGAAATTGTAGATTCCTATAATGCTGTACTTTGACTTAAACTTCATTTAGTGTTAAAGATCGCATTTTAGCTGACTAGCTTCTCAGCAACTCTCACACTTGGGAACGCTATATAGATTTAAACATGCTACCATATGTTACATATCATATGCAAATAAGTTAACTAATATTGATTCAGGAAGAAATAGGATTGTTTCCCTGTATTTCTTTGTGCCTTTTGCAATCATACAGGATTTCATTTCGCCGTGACTGCGCAAGTTGAGAAGACAAATGCACTTTTGCTAGTATTTTTTTTTTGCCTCCGCCAAACGTACAATACCTTTCTTTATAATAAATGGCAGCAGACGAACAATCGGGTGGACGGGACAAAGCGCGCATAGAAATGGCTTCCGAGCGACTGGAGTCTCATGCCCAGAGAGCCAAGGAAGCCATTCAAAATGACCAGAAGATTGTGCCTCCGTTTTGGATCAACAAATACAAGAAAGACGCATCGAGAAATTGGGATATCTTCTACAAACGCAACACAACAAAGTTTTTCAAAGGTATTTTAAAGGGAAAGGGACTTTTCGTTTGGAATGAAGCTTCAAAAGAAGTGCTCGAAAAATGATATGGTCGATCCGGAGACTGCCTAGTCCGCTAAATACTGTCAACAGATAGATATTGGTTAGATCGCGAGTTTGAAGAATTAGCACACAAGGGTGATTCAAACGAAAAAAAGGTAAGAATATGGCTTCCTTGTGTCTTGAACAACGTACGCTTTTTTTAAACTGGATGTCTTTTTGGGCTATAGATATGTTTAGAAGTTGGATGTGGTGTTGGAAATTTTGTTTTTCCAACGATTGCCAAAAATCCCAACCTCTTCATATATGCCTGCGATTTCTCATCCAGGGCTATAGAAATGGTTAAAGTAAGCTAAAGCTCAGCGGAAAGAAAGGGGTTGCAAGCATATACTCATGGTTTATTGTGCTAGGCAAACGAGCAATACAACGAATCTAGATGCAAAGCGTTTGTCTGCGATCTTACAGCTGATGATCTGTGCAATACTATTCCGCCCGAGACAGCAGATTTGGTGAGTATGACTTGAAGAGCTCTACCCTTATTATTACGTAGGCTGATACAATTGCACAGGTATCTGCAATCTTTGTCCTTTCCGCTATACCACCGGAGAAAATGAGTAATGCCATTCAAAATATTTTCAAGGTTAGTCAACGCGCATATTTGTGATGTGCCCGTCTCGGCTACTGAAGAGTTTATGTATTATAAGGTCCTTAAGCATGGCGGGTCGGTATTGTTTAGAGATTACGGCTTATATGATGAAGCTCAAATCAAGTTCAGCTCAGCGTCTGATAAAAAATTGGATGAAAACTTTTACGTTCGACAGGATGGTAAGCTTTTACAGATACTTGGATGATGCAAAGATGTGTATAAATAATTAAATCTCCAATTAGGTACGATGAGCTATTTCTTTTCGCTGGAGGATGTTCAGAACCGGTTCGAAGCAGAGGGTTTCCAAACGATAGCCAACGAGTACATTTATAGAGAAACCACCAATCGAAAATTAGAAATGAATGCCGATAGAATATTCACCCAATGCAAATTTGTCAAGCCCTAATAACATCTATATACTTTTAATAGATAAACTTTTATATCATTACAGTTACCAAGTTGAATAACTTGGTGTGTTTGTCTAAGTGGCGGTGTGATACTTTTCAGCCAATACGCGTAACTTGTCTTTAAACAAATCAAGTTCTAAGTAAGTTCCCTTCAAGTGTCTATCACCACTGGTGGGATCAAAGGCTGTGCGTCCATGTAATACTCGTCGGTTTGCGAAGATCACTAACATGGAATATGTTAGTAATTTAACACGATACGTTACCAATCAGTATGCGAAAATGATATCTACCTAATTGACCAGGTTGCAACGTCAACTCAAACCGAAGGTTTCTGTCCTCGACAATATCAGCAAAAGTTTGGAAGGCTTTGTAAAATCGGGTTGCTTCCAATGGATCATCAATATCCAATGGACCTTGGAATGGAGGAGCATAATTGACGTGCATTCCCCAGGAACCGCCCTCTTGCGCTTTATCGTCAACTATAGTTGGTCGCCGGTAATACATATGATGACCATCGTTCACATAATGAAATGTCACTGGAATCTCCTTAAGAGCAGTATAATCATCAAAATGCTCTGCCTTCATGATCTCTACTGCCTTGAATGAATCTACAAAAATGCTCGATCCACCCGTTACTGAGTTTTTCAAACTGTGCAAGAGCTGAAGGCCAGGAGGGGCTTCGTAGTACCTTCTTAAGAATTAGTGAAAGTAAGTATTGTCCTAAAGATAAAAGCAACTTACAATAAATCCATATGGAAACCGAGATATAGGGATGTGTAGGCAATGTTTTTAGACTTTGCGACACTCTTGACATCAAAATCTCGGCCATAAAACGATTCTCTGACGTTGCCAATTTTTTCAGCTACCTCAGTCACCTTGCTATCATGCGTTGGTACGTCTTTCAAAAAGACTATGCCATAATCGAAGAGTTGCTTGAGTGTCTTATATAATCCTTGTTCCGTGTTGTACTCCTCATATGAAATAAATTTGTTTTCAGCCTCCATCAACTCCCGATCCCATGTGATAAATTTCAGGTTATTAAATCTGAATTGTTGACGAAGAGTTGGGCTGCTGTATTGCGATAAAAACGAGGCAGGATAGAAGCTCTTGTGTATCTTCGAATCCGCGTGGTGTCTAAGTGATTTATTCCAAGTAATTTCAAGGCCATCGTTCGTAAGCGTAGTTTGTTTGGGAACAATATCCAAAGGAACGTCGGCCGAGGAGTGCAGTTTCTGGCGATTGGTCGGGTGAAGGCATTCAGGGCATTGGCAATTATCTCTTAGCCAAAGGTGGCTATATGTAGAAGTATGAGGGGCTTCTTGAGCTATATTGCTTGCTTTTGGCCACTGAATCTTGACCGAGCTGCTGTCAACGTGAACTTCAGTGCCGTTTGCTTCGAGAGGAACAACTTGTTGGCTACTAACGGTAGTAAGGCAACGTAATGGTTTGTGAATGAGACTTGATTTAACAAGTTTAGAGTAATGTCGCGCCAGCATTTCGTCCTTGGCTGTTAGATCTGAAGGTAAGGTGGCGAAAAGCCGGTAGTCAGCAGAAATCTCAGCAAAAATCAAAGATTCTTAGGAATTGAAGGAGGCGGGGTTTCCAGCTTGATAATATTATGCTCATGGATTGTCTGTCCTGAAATCTGTTGGGTGATGCACTTTTTAGCAAACGAGTTGAAATCTCTTTGAATTAAATAGAAATCATACCTTCAAATCATGCAACATATATTTGATACAACAACACGTTGAGACTTCAAGTGGGAAATAGACATTAAAAAACTAGAGGATAGGTGAAAATTTCCAGGATGGCGAAACGAATATCGATTTGGCCGCGTATTAAGCCTCCAAAATACATGAAATTAGCAAATTTGAATGAAACGGAAGGTGGAGCTTGATGTTGTAAGAATTTCGCATGATGCTTACGTGTTCGTCTGTTCTAACTAACGATTGTACAAACCTGGAAATGTACTCAAAATATATATCTTTTCGTGCATTAATACCGCGAACGACAAGTCCATACAAGTCCATATAAGGCAGCGTAAGCCCTCGCTTATTTCACAATTGATAGATCGAAGGAATGATATACCGCATAGTTTAACCTTCGGTCGCATCAGTACGTTCAACGGCAAACTCCACTTGGTGTATTTTGTTGTTCTACGGTCAGTTTTAGTATATCAAGGTGCAACAATCTCATGGATATAAATGATCGAGGCTCTCAATGATGTATATGCTTACAAGCTTGTGGTTATCATGGTATTAGCCATAACATTTTTATACATTCCGTCTTGAATTCACCCCCTGTATTTCTATCTTTTTTCTTTTCCCCAGGAACCCTGCATTCCTTCAATTTTGAAGCAAATTGTTAGTGTGAGGACGCTCATTCTCACAATATCTAAAAATTCGTAAAATGTACAATCGGCGCCGACGATCGGATCATGGCTGGGTCAGCGATATAAATTAGGTTTCTTTTCTTAACACTTTTTCATTGCTAAAAGTTGTAAACATATCCCAAAAATGGGTTATACACGATTGATCGTATTCACCTGTTTAATAGCAGTTGTATTCAGCATATCAACTTCGACATCTATCAATAACCCCGTTTCACAACTTGAAAGCGATCTAGCAGTTGCTTTAATCGACGCGGTTACTAATCTTGAAGGTGGAAGGGAGGAAGAACAACATTTGGCCGCCGCTTCTGAGATACGTGAGCTTCAGCCAGACAGCCCAGAGATAAATGACATACGATTTCATGCACAGTTATGTCATACGGTCAACTGCCGTGATAGCTTGAACAACTGGGACTGTAAAGAATGCCTGCAAGTTTTACCAGACGGCGAAGTACTAAACTATTTCAAAACGGCTCCGAATGATATTGTTGGCCAGATCATTCGAAGTAAAGCGTACGTTACCTGTGTAAAGCTATAAGCAAAGGCATCCTAGCATTAAAGACTCACGATTATGATTTCGAAAGGCGCAAGACTATATTCGTTCAGATCAGAGGAGCTACATCAACAACCAACAGGATATTGGTAGGCGTCATAGTAAAGATATATGCAATTAGGAGGAGTAGTTTTTATTGATAATGCTCTAGTTTCTAGATGGCAGACTCGTTCCTTATCCTCCAGTAACCGGTGGCTTTGTTAACAACGGTATGAGTCTAATATACAGATGCTGATGAAATACTTTTCCTCATGGGTTCAAAATACAGGTTGCTTCCAAGGATTTTCCGAGATAAATCATACAATGATTACCACCATATCCGATCAGATTGAACTACATCCAGATTATAGAATACATGTAATCGGGTAAATGCTTCGAAGTACAGTGCTGCCGCTTAGCCACCATTCTAACCTGACACACAACCCATCAGACACTCTTTTGGAGGATGCATTGCTTCATTGGCAGGTTTGGAGTTACTTCAGAGAGTTCACAAGCTAAATAGTACAAAGCTATCGGTATATACATTAGGTATGATGACGCAGATAATGAACAGGAAAATGTGAATAGCCAGTTTAATAGCCACTAATCTCCTCCGTTTTTAGGAAAGACTCGGGTTGGTAACAAAGCCTTTGTTGATTTTCATGATCGCACCGGGATCGATCACAAGAGAATGGTGGCCAAGGCAGATTGTACGTATCAAACAATTGATTATGCCATCCAATTCGATTGAGAAACTAATTTTGTATCCAACAGCTATACCTCATCAATTTCTTTTGAGGGATGGGTATTTGGTATAGCGATTTTCACATTGAGCAGCGTACCACATTTGCTTTACGCAATATTGACTTACAACGAAATCTAGCATGAGGGTGTAGAATATTGGATGTATGATGATAAGCAACATACTAGTAAGTGGAGATAGACATACAGTATAAAGGGTGTTAGCCACCTTATTAACTTTCGTTGTTGAATTACAGAAAAATGTGGAGGAAAAGAGTCACGCAGTTGCTCCAATTCCGTTGTAAAGCGAACTATAGCTGATCATTTATTGTAAGTATCAAGGCATTGGGTGAACCATAAACACCGCTTTCTAATCCGATAGCTATGTAACAGGTATTACGGTACCTTTGAAGGATGTGTTGGGCAGAACTTATCATAGCGGCGCACTATTACATTGCATTCAAAAACTAGACTTTACCTCAAATAAACCTCAATACTTTCATTGCATTCCCTTTCTTTCCCGATCAAATTCTTGATGATGGCTTGACAGTCAGCTACACATTACTTGAAAAAAAACGATATATTACTCGATTACCACTAATGATATACTGCACTCTAATGTGAGTATTAGAATTTAGTTAAGATAAGAGTACAGGGATAATCAACCTTTGGGTATCTAATTCTTCCTCTTTGGCTTGGTGTCGTCCTTCACAGTGAAGCCTTCTTCAATATCTTGTTCTTGCTCTTGAGCAACCAATTGGTCAAGATCTTCAATATTAAATCTACCTTCTTGAGCATCCTTCGCCAATCTACGCAATAGTACAGAGTTTGATGGACCGGTTTCGTCAATCATTGATGAAAATGCAGAGTTGGGGTCGGATAGCAAATTGTGGGGCGAATCCAACTCCTTGATCACACCATTATCAAGAACTAGAACTCTGTCGTAATCAATGATGGTATTCAGGCGATGGGCGATCGTGAGCAGGGTGCAGTTCTTGAAGTCAATACGAAGTGCTTTTTGCAAAAATGCGTCAGTTTTGACATCGACGGAGGCGGTAGCTAAATTAGAAAAATAGAGGTTAATACGTATTCTTCTAGCATCTAGAAGTCTCGGCAATATCTTTACCTTCATCCATGACAATAATGCGAGCCTTAGTAAGCATGGCGCGGGCCAGACACAATAGCTGGCGCTGTCCAACTGACAAGTTTTCGCCACCTTCTGAGACATCCGCATCTAAACCACCAGAGCATGTAGAGATGTAATGCTTCAAATCGGAACGTTCTAACGCACTCCACAATTCCTGATCGGTATGCTTTTGGAAGGGATCCAAGTTCAAGCGAATGGTTCCATGAAACAATACAGGGTCTATAAAAGGCAAGACGCAATCAGTAAACATGTATGCTGGCGACGCTAAATGGAAAGGTTATGGGTCTTACCTTGGGGAATGATGGCAAGTCTGGTGCGAAGGTCATATAGGCCCATTTTCGAGATGTCAACATCGTCAATAAAGATTTGTCCTTCAGCTAGTTCAACCAGTCTGAAAAGTGCAATCATGATAGTGGATTTTCCAGATCCTTTGTGTAGGTGGAGGTTGGTTAGATTAAAGCGCTTTCGAAAATCACTTGCTTACTCTCAGCATCAACACATACCTGTTCTTCCAACAACACCGATTTTCTCACCCCCCTTGATATCTAGACTCAGGTTATGAAGGACAGCAGGAAGGCCTTTTCGATATCTAAACACCACATTACGCATTGAAATGTCTCCTTTGGTAGGCCAGTCCGACGGCGGCTTCGCATCATCCAACCTTGCAGGTGCTTCTTGATCAATATCCTTGGTATAGAACCACAATCGCTCCACCGAGTTGAAGTTATTTTCCATTTCTGCCCATTGCCGGACAGTCCAGTTAAAAGTACCAGTCAAGGAAAGCGAGTAACTAAGGACAAAACCCATGGTTGAAGGATTCAAGGTCATGCGGTACACTACTGAGAAGATAGTGACGAACAGAATCATGGTATTGGCAATAGTCTCTAGTCGTACAGCCAGCCAGCGCTGAATTGTGATACTAAGATAGTATGCCCTGTTCTCTAAATCAGTGTAATCTTGGTTATTCTTGATAAATCTAGCTTGTTCTCTATACGCTCGGATGGTGGCAAGGCCGCTGAGCGATTCGCCAAAGTGAGCATATATAGTGGATCTTAAGATGGAATCAAGTCGCTTCAATTCTCTTGATGTGCTGCGGTAGTAGATAGCCGCGAAGTAATAAAGGACCAATAGGACAAACAAAGGTGCAAGGAATACTGGGAAGTATACGGAGATCAATACGAAGGTTCCAACTGCTTGGATTAAAGTACCAAAAAATTGTCGCATAGAGTCAGCCAACAAGTTATCGATAGCATCAATGTCTTTGCTGCAAAGGAGGACAAGTTATTAGACCGGTGTTTTGTTTTCAAATCATAATTATTTACTACAAACCTGAAGCGGTTCATGATACGACCAATAGGAGTGGTATCGAAGAAAGACATAGGTGCACGGAAAATTGACTTCACAGCATGGCCGTGCAAAGATTTTGCAGCTGCAACACCAGCAATAGAAAAGCAGAAAGACACCATAAAATTGCAAATAGCTTGGGCGACACCCAAGGCAGCATATACGCCCATCTTTGTGGTAATTAGTAAAATGGTAGAAAAACTTCGAACAATCCTAATGAAATATGCTTACAAAGTATCCCGTGCGGTAATCAGTTGGTGGGGTTTGATTGATACCTTGGGGAGCATCATACGAAGACCAATACGATAGCCATTGGTTGGTTCTGATGAAATAAAGTTAGCCACATTCTGTTATATTGCTCGCAAAATAAAATAAAATCGTAATACACCTACCCAATGTTACTTGTTGGCATCAGACAGAGGAAAAAGACAATGACAAAGACAGTCAGCCATCCACCGGCGTTGTCAATCCAATACTTGTAGATATGGGCTTGGACTGCGCCTGTGTTGCGTTCCTCGGTAGTCATTAATGCTTTGCTTGGTACGCCTGGTCCAGTTTCCTCAGTGACCTTCTTTCCTTCCGATTTGATAGCTGACGTGGTAACCTCATCGACATTCTCTTCTTCAGCGTGATCCACACCTCCGTATTCTTCCATGAGCACTGAGAATTCATTTTTGTTTTCCAAAAGCTGAGTAAAGGTACCCTCTTCGGCAATTTCACCATCCTTCATGACCAAAATGTAATCGACTTTGGGAAGTACATGCAGTTGATGAGTGACCAAAACGCGAGTTTTTCCAGCCAAGGCAGTGCAAATACACTTTTCGAAAAGATGCTTGCCAACGTGAGCATCTACAGCACTCAGGGGATCGTCAAGCAGCAAAATATCCGCATTGTAATAAGTTGCTCGTGCCAAGTTGATTCTTTGCTTTTGACCACCGGACAGATTGATTCCTCTTTCACCAATTTCAGTAGCATCGCCATCTGGGTAATACCAGCTGTTAGCTTTCATAAAATGTGTCAAGTACACATTGCAAAGTAAACTTTACCTGGCAATATTTGAAGATCTGGTTCTAAGGCACAGTCCTTGATAACCTGCTGATACCTTGCTTCATCCAAGGGAAGACCAAAAAGAATGTTGTTCTTAACCGTATTATTTTGAATCCAAGCAGTTTGCGGGCAATACCCAACATCACCACCGAAAACGACATCTCCTTTCGTCTGCTTCATTTCTCCTACCAAAGCATTGAGGAAGGAGGACTTTCCAGATCCAACAGCGCCGACAACGGCAACCAAAGAGCCACGTGGGATACAAACATTGATATTTCGCAAGAACGGAGCTGGTTCATACTCGCTACTGTCTTTAGGTTGATCTTTTTCATCTTGGACACCAACGGTTGTACTGTCCGAGTTGTCGTCCTTGTCGTCAGCAGACTTGTCGTTCTTTCTTAAATTTTTAAACTTGCTCTTTAAACCGGACGATTTCGCTTTGCTTTGACCTTTGCCGCCTTTTCCATCCTTTTCAGCAGTGAGATGCGAAGGTGCTGCACTTTGCCAAACGAAGTCACCATCCTCGATTAAAATAGCATCCTTGGCATCGTAGTTAACTTCAGGAAGCTTTTCAAGCTCGTCGGCGACGAACATTTCCTGAATACGGTTCAAAGAGACTTGTCCATCAACGAAGGCACCAATGACCATGGGAAGGAACATGAGTGGCATGCGGACAAGATTGAAGATGGTTAAAGACGAGAAAATCAAAGATGGCTCCAAAATGTGTCCAGTCAAGCTGTAGGTAATAAATGATAGAATAGAAGCTATCACTGGGATTGTCATCTAAGAGAGGCAATTTTTTGTTGTTCAGTCTGTGCACTCTAATTTGAATCAAGTAGAAACAGCGGTAGTTTCACTTACAGCAACGCCCATAATGACGGAACGCAACACCATCAAACTACGAATATAAGTCAATTCCTTTGATCGTAAGGTGTGAAGTTGATCACTGAAACTGTCCTCCCATCCATAGAACTTGATGACCTTGATGCCGTTCAACATTTCCTGAGTCAGCTTAACTCGACTATCCGTAATCAACACAGCTTTCCGCCTCAATTTTGAAAGCATTCGCATAACTTTGGTTTGAAGAGGTGCCATAATGATCTGTTGGATGACATACATGTAAGTATTGCTACACATTACAGATATGCATTTGTGACAATTTTCGTACCATGATGGCGAAACCAGCCAAACCTGATACACCCAGGTTGCGAATGAGTAATCCCAATCCAATCAAAATTTCTACTGGCGCTGCCCAGATAATATGGAAATATCCACAGATGAAATCAATACGGGTGGTATCGGTTGACATGAGATTGGTGATCTTGCCCATAGTAAAGTTCTGGTTCAATGTATAGTGTTAGCGAAGGTAAGTGACTACAAAGGAGTAAGATCCTACTGCTGGCAGGAGACAATACTTACCATACGAGCTTTACCACTCAAAACCATGCTCTTTTGGTAAATGCTGGAGATTAGAACTGTTCTACACATAAGGCCGGTAATTGCAGAAAGTTGGAAGTACTGTTGCATAAAAATGGTGGATGCAACTTGCATGACATAAAGAACGATGCACCACATGATGCCAGTGCCGATAGGAGGAGGGTTTGAGCTGCCATAGCTCTCTTGGCAGAATTGGAGAATTTGCTGAATAACGACTACCAAATCATTTGTCATGTTAATTCACTGTCAGATCTAATTCACTGCCAATCAAATCATCTTTATTGTCCGGCACGATGGATATTTTCAACTTACGTGGTGAAGTGATCTGCAGGGTATCAGCGATTAATCGACATAAACCACCATACCAGAATTTAAGACCGAAGGTTTGGTTAAGGGCATAGAACAAGTTTGGTGTCTTTCGCTTCAATTGGCGTTTCCAATGCTCCTGAAACGTCGCCGTTAGATTCCGTGAGAGTCGCCAGTCCGGCAACGTATATAAATCTTCCTTTTCTAAAGGACGCTTGAATCCAGTTGTCAGGATTGAGTTAACCCATTGGAAGGTGATCTTTGAAAAAGGATTTGCTTTGTCTTGAGGAAGAACCTTCTCTTCCGTCGGTAAAGGCGGTGGAGGTCGACGTTTGAAGATACCCATCTTGCTTTCTGTCAATGGATAGCAGAGAGATAAAAGGTATACAAGTGGGTAAAAGAAATGAGCAAAGAAAAGAAAGCAAAAGATGGCGTGGGCGAAATATTTCCCTCTTGAAAAAAAAAATTTGAAAGCGAGTAACCGAGAGCTGCGGCGGTGATCGACATTGCTTGTAAGATCTGTGATTGCGCACTGTAATAGGATAACGTGATCCCAGCCAACACGGGGATAAAATTTTCCGCTTGCTTTCTCGGGAACGATTGGCTAATTTAGGATGTCCAGTATCCCTGGTTAAAACAATGGCTGCCGCGTAGTTGTTACCGAGCGCGCGCTTGATCGGACATGGCTGAGCATAAGTTATATCGCCGCCCACTGAACGGACCAAACTTGCACCGACTCATTGCTTACGCAAGCCTTGACTTGTGTCTTTTTAACATTGCTACCTAGCCTTCCTGTAGCTACTAAAGACCTTGGATCAAAAGTGTCACTTTCTTGCACGACGGTTACGACATAGTGACTATGGTATCTTGCCGGGTCGCCGGGGTAAACAAGGAAGTCGCCCCCAAACTTTGTTCCACATGTCACATAGTATCCTTTGGTCCAAAGATATTCGAAAACAGTACATCGATCACGCTCTTTTGCACTTTGCGGGTAATTCCAACCCGTACCATCGCCTGTATTTGTAATATGGATCAAACCTAAAAATAATCAAATATTATATTTCCCCAATTGTAGACAGTGAGAACGGTGTATTAATTTTGATTGTAACAGGCGGTGCGCTCTTACTTACCGTGCTTTCGTAATAGGCTGACTTCCTCTGGCAACAAAGCCAGTGGCATACCGTAAAAAATATTTTGCAGTGGTTGTGCTTCCAGGGATCCTACCATAGCGCCTATGATTCTATGCTTGGTGCGAAGTGTTTTTAGATCTTATCATGCAAGAGATATGACAAGTATAAAAGGTAAGTAAGGGTTCAAACCGTTGACAGTTCAGACATATTCTTCACTACCCTCCAGATCCCACACCAAGGCTCGCCTTGCAGAGACTTCAACTTGGATCCGATCATGTTCGCTGTTCTGCATTTTATAATGTGGTTGATCTAAGTATTGTTTGAAATCACAAATTTAAATTTCGATGGCAAGTTAAATTGTTGACGCTGAGCATAACGCGCTTTGCAGCCTTTGAAAATTTTTTGGGTGGTCTGCCAATTTCCTTACGCTAACCTCTATAACTGTAATGGCAATAGAAGTTTACACTGCTTAGCCAATATAACAATTGAAGGGACTGTCGTAAGGTATCTACTGAAAAGGCTTGTATTCCTTGTTTTTTTTTTCTGGGTTTTTTACTTTGTTTCTTCACAATTATTCAGCTCACCAATACGGCACAAGAGACGAAAATAAAACGGAATACGTCGTGTTCATATCATGCGCTGAAGAGACCCCACTTTTAGAGACGGAGGAGGTCCGATGTCAAAGCCAAAGCTAGCTTAAATCAATTCTTGATCATGTACCTTATGAATTTCATCATCCCCACCTATCACAAACGGTGGCTCTGATTACGTGCACGCGAAAGAACAAAACGTTCAATTTAGAAGTTGGAGTCATAAAGTCCAGAATGACTATCTGCGTGTTATGATATAATCCCATTAATGGCCGATCCGAACTCCCGCGCGTGGTCTCATGGTAATGCAGAGCGTTGCATCTGGGGTTTATTGACCAATTTAGGAATTTTTTGACGCGACTGGTGTACGGTGCAGTTGCTGTCAATATTGATCTGTTAAGAAGAGAAGTATGATTAATTACACAAAATTCAAACATTTAAATTTTAACGCAAATTAGCAAAAACTCCCATGGGGTATTTATTCAAGTTATAGGAGAGTCTAATGCTCAATTCTGTCTAGCAGGTGAAAAATCTTGGAAAGTGCCGCCTTCACGCAGTCTCTTCACATTCGCCTTGAAGTCTTCAGATGAGTTGACGTGTGGCCAAGGGGTGCTTGGTACCTCCTTTCCGAGGAAGTCACACAATTTGTCCCAGCCATCAACACCAGTCTCAAACCACAGGAGTCTGTCCGCAGGAACATATTTCTTGACTTCCTCGTCATGTTCTTTGAACATCTGAACCAATGTTTCCTGGTCTTTTGCTCCCTTTAGCTCACCGTCCCACATTACCGTTTTAACGAATTCTTGGCGTTTGACCATAGCAGGAGGCATGTTAGCATTGGCAGTCACATCAGATACTGGCATGACGGTGTTTATGAGACTCTTATACCACTTCTCTGGATCTCTAGTGGTGTGAATCACCTTGGCATCAGGATAGACCTCCATAAGCTGCTTGTAAAAGGTGGATGCTGGCCAGTCAACGGCTGCATTGAATTTATCAAAAGCGCGATTCCAGTCGACTTCCTTGCCCTCCCATGCTTCAACGAAAACGTCAGAATCGGCAGTAGGGTCAGTCATGACTACAATCATATGATGAACGTCATAGCTATAAAATTAAATATGAGTGGATAGTTCAGTGCTTATACGAGTCCAATGCCTCCGTACTTACCCAAGCTGCATCAAAGCATCTCGCATAGCAGAAGTTCCAGTGCGTCCCCAACCAGAGCCAATAATTTGAAGTGGAGCCATTTGTTTGTAATAAGTTGTATGAGTAGGGGATGAAATCAAGTAGGCTCGTTTTATAGCTTCAATAATTCGAAACCTTGCAGTAAAACACCACACCACATGGGGAATCTGACTTTAAATGCGACACGTAGTTCTACGGCAACGGATAAATTCGCTATTCGGGTTTATATGATTTACCTGACCGTAGAACATTTTAATAAGACATATTTACTATCGGGAAGGGATGTATGATACTTTACAATCGCAAAGAAAAAAACCGTCTCAAAGTAGATGGAAGAATTACTTTTTTATTGAAGGTGTGTTGATACATAAATCTTTGATAAAAGATGGGTGTGAACCAGTTAAAAATAATGAGTGAGATGTAATGAAAGAAGTTCCTCAAATTTCATATTACCAAGAAATGGTGATTTGACCATTCGAGAAAGTATAAATCAAATCTTCTGTGGTTCATAGGAACCACAGATCTAGTTCGAGTTGGGATCGATTATATATACTAACACATGGCGTTGAACTACCAGCTTTAGCCGCTGGCAACAGCAAGAATACGGAAGTTGGTGCCGCCTTCAGGATTGCTGGTCTTGTTCATGAGCTCACAATGCAACAAATGTTGACCTTGACTGAGACCTTCAGCAACGGGAGTCATTACACCGACACTATACCATTTATCCCAGTAGCCTTGGAGTTCGCGTCCTTTTTCCTTGTCGTCTCCGACCCAGCACCAGATATTGCCCAAGTTATAGTCCGCGCTACGGAAAAGGTAAAGGTAAACTACACCTTGGCTCGCTCGGACCTCGAAGGTAACCTGGGAGCCAGGCACATCCGCCACAATGTAGAACTTCTCTTTCATCCAATCCCAGAACTTCCAACCGTCCATGCTCTTAGGTTTGTAGGATTGATCCGCAAAAGTTTCGCAGTACGGCTCAAGCTCTCTAAACTTGTCTTGCTCCCATCGGTGAGTAAACATATCGAACTTTGGAATACTCTCTTTGTACGAATAATTATCCAAAATGACTGGCTGAACTCTGTCGGACATTGCGCACATTTGTCTTTCAACATAGTGGGAGACAAGATCACTGAGCAATTGGTGGCCCCAGTTAGATAAATGGTGACCGTCGTTGTAAAGCTTGAATCGAAGGTCGTCTGGATATCGGTTGACATGGTCATAGAGGGCATTCTTCATGGAAATATGAGGCAGGTCATAGTAGTTGGAAATTGGGAGATGTGATTCTTGACCATCCAAGTACTCATTCACGTTGAAGCTGAAAACTGAAGTCATGATAACTGCTGGCTGTGATAGAAGCAAGAACGTATTAGTCCTCTTCTGCAGACATATGTTATACTCCGTTTAAAAATTACCTTTCTAGGCAAGCGAAGTAGGTTGCGGACCAGCGATTCCATCATCTTTGCTTGAACTATGCTACCTTTCTTGTCGTTCATTTCACAAGGTAAAGTACTACATATGAGAAGATAACGGTAAATTAGTCGATCTATTGACTCAGCCTTGGTAGATCTTTTGACTGGGCCAGACCATACTATAACAAGTAATCGGGGAAAGTGCCCTAGTCTACCACGCCGCCCTATTTCCACATTAAAAACATTACCTGGCATCATTGAGAGAGAATTCCAAAAAGATAATGTCAACATCCTTTGGTATATGCTTATCAAAGCAGTAAGCGAAGTATCCAGAGTCGGTTGCTCCTATGGCGCCTGAGAACATGCTGTGATGACCTTTTGGGAATTGTTCTTTCCACCAATCCAAGAATCGGTGATAGTAGACTCTCGTCCAATCATCCAGGGTATGACCGGCAGAAACTGATCCTCCTAGAACGGCCATACGTATGTCTTCTCCTCGCTGTGCCATGGCTATCTTCTCACGCAAGCGCCTGTTTGATCCTTCATGAGCTATAGATCGCTGCAAGAATTCATGGCCATACAGCTGCTCATAGTGATTGTTTGGCCCTGTGGCTGGGCATATTTGACTATTGAGTGGAGGTGGAGCTAGACCAGATGAGAAGAAGTGTAGTGGATTTGCAAGATGCGATGGTCGTAAAGCTACCAGGGTTACTACTGACAAAATTGCCAGAGCGGAAAAGATAGCAATCATAGTCATTCGTGGGCTATGCTTCAACATGGGCAAATTCCCTAAAGGGCTATAGCGAACCATTTTGACTAGTTTTAAGGTAAGGGTATATGGATGACTACAATCTACAGAAGGAAAAGAAGCGCTTTAAACAAAGAAAGGAAAGGAGCAAATGGTGTACCTTTAGAAAAAGGTTTAAAAAAAAAATTAGTATTTAGGGTTTTTGATTTGGAATTCCGTGAAATAATTGGATGATCTGGTTGGTTAGGTTGGTGTACTGTCTCACACTCATTTTAAAATGACTCGTCTACATGCCTTGGAATATCTCCATCATGCTTCAAGCTCTCGAATGTAAGAGATATTAACAACCTAGAAGAACATAATATTCCAGAGTCAATCATCTTTATTAATGCCTTTCATTCGCAGAAAGTGCTTTTCTGGCTTTTGTGTCTATGGAGGTCAAATCTTTAACACCATATCGCTAGAAGTTAAGATGGTCAGGCTTCTGAAAGTGCTAGCCAGACAAAATCCACTAATATCGATCATCTTCAAGAATTGAATGGCATTATGATATGAGAATATGGTGTCATACCGAAAAGACATAAATTTTACATCCACATCAAAACCCTGGGATACAAAACCATAATTCTCCACTCCGTTTCTTTCCAACTCGATAGTACTGTACAACTTGCTGTGCTTAAGCATCCCATACAAGTTAATAAACTTAAACACACAGCACAATGATGCATTTCTCTTAAAAAAATTTACAAGTTTATATTAAACGAAATAAACGATATCTACTCGCGTTCTCTCTCATTATTTTCTTCGCTTGTTCTGAGGTTGCGCTGGTGCTTGTAAAAATTTACCAAAACTAGGAACATCCGACATCATCTTCTGAGCATCTGCTTGAGCCTTGTTAAAGTCTTCCATGTCTTCAGGGCCTAGAAAAGAAAGTGCTTAATATAATAAAGATGACGCAGGTACAAGCGGTGAACAACACTCACGTATATTTGCCATCATTTTTGGCATCGCAAACATCATGAGGGCACTTACACCCATCATGATCATCATAGGGTTTTTGAACATGTTCATAACGTTGAAACCTTCACGTTTCTATAAATGACTTCAGGTCAATACATGTGTATGCAAATGGAAGCAACATAGGTCAAAAGTAATACGTACAAAGAAGTACTCCGCTGGAGCCTTGGCTTTGAGAACAAAAGGGTATGTAACTTCATATCCCGTTGTAGCCCAATCACTTCCCAAAGATGAGAATGCTCCCTTCACGGAGTCGTCTCCAACATCAACACGAAGCTGTAGAATAAAGTTAGAGACGCAGTTATGCCATCATGTAAAACCATGCATAAAAACCATCTACCTTTGGGAATATATAATTTACGGATTGTATCTCCAGAAAATAGTTTCCTGATGGGACTTCCGGACTAATCGCGTTGTCAGAACCTCATCAAATTTTATGCCTTATGCAACTTCGGTTCCAACTTACAAAATAAATCTGCCGTCCTTTTGAACAAAGGTGGAATATTCTCCGCCATTCAACAGAACAGATGCAGTAGATTCGAGGTCGGCGAGATCTGTGTCATGTATTAGATATCATCTATTGCAATGTGGCCAAGAGAAACCGATCACCAACCTGGTAGCATTGCATTCTTTTCAATTGAGCCTTCAAGACGAGCCGCAAAGCAACATGTCGCAAATAAACTGGTAGTGAAAAGATAATTAACATCTCGTGTCCAGATTTATGCTCCCTTGGAGAGGCATATTTAAGATCAATACCTCGCAAGTAGAATGTTCAGTTTCAACATTCTGGTAGCTTTTGTTGGTGTTGATGAGAGTTGCCAGGCAGAGCAGTTAATTGCTAGCGGGCTCTCAAATCCGCAACGCTGCTCGATAAGTCACGTGCACGGACAATGAGCCTTATACACTGTTGACCTCTGAACTAAAGATGAGAGCGAAAAGAGTGACAGAAGCTTGGTAATCAAGTAGTACGACAGAAGATTGTTCAGATCGAAAAGAAAAACCAATTTAGCCAGTTCTTAGGTCCACAATCTTTATTCTCATTTGGTAAAACGTGCGATAATCGTTGATGTTATGCTCATCGTTCGATCAATGTGTCGGTGTTGAAGCACCCTTCAACACGCATCGATAAAAGTACGATTGGGTCCCTTAAATGCTTCACCGTGCACTGATGATCGAATCGATATGTTCGATGCCCGTCACTGCAGAACGATTAGGGTATACATAAAAAATGTGTTGCCCATAAACATTTGGGCCTTATTGAGAAAAATATGCTACATTTGGTCATTTGACCTTCCTGCTGTGTGTACGACTTTGATGCTGATCAGTTTGCTGGGGGGATATTATGACCAAGGAAAGCCTAACTGCCAACGATAGAGTTCTGCCGGTTAAACCCTCCGATATGAAAAGTGTGTAACAATGCTGAGGTCAATCATCATCGAGCTCAAAAATAAAGTTGTTTCGGCTGAAGATGCGATATGAAGCCACATTTTGGCCTGAAATGGTTCAAGAAAAGCCAACTATCTCTGCATCGACGTCTTTTTCCTTTAACGGAATTGGTAAGTTTTTAATCGGTAGTAATGATCGATTACAAATCACTCAGTTTCATCATTAAATTCCATTTCACTTGCAGCAACAAATGACATGGTCTTTCCGATTGTCACGGATAAATCAATTTCATAAGGAGTCACGTCGGGGTCTCTCAGGTTCAACCTCTTTCAACTTTTTATCTTTTATATGACTGGAAAGATCCAAAAAGCAGCATGGGCAGTAATTCTGACAACTGCTAACAAGTACGTTGATGGAATTGCGGTAATTGCTCATGCTCTGAAGAAACATGCATCCAAATATCCACTAGTGGTACTGTATACCCCAGAAACGGTGCCTGATAAAGTGGTGGCACGGCTCTCTAGCTATGGTTGTATCATGATAACAATTGAGGCCATTAAACCACTCACTACTGTGGAGTACAAGTTTGAACGCTTTGCTGAAACTTGGACCAAGTTGCGTGTTTGGGAGCAGACCGACTATGACCGACTCGTTCTGATGGATGCTGACATGCTGCCTTTACAAAATATGGACGAACTGATGACCATACCATTGACTACAGATGTTGTAGCGGCTTCTCATGCGTGTACGTGCAATCCTCAAAAGATATCTCATTACCCGTCAAACTGGTAAGTGGCTTAGATCTAGGATTATTTTTAAAATGGATGCTGTTTGGCATATTGGGTCTTTTATCGGATGTTATAATGAATTGACGAAATACATTGATTGTTTGACGTCATTTCTACACACAGGACGCCGGCCAATTGCGCATATACAGGGTGTGACCCTACAGCAGGAACCTCTAACCCCCCAAGTTTGGAAAAGAGGGATTATTTCAACAGCGGCTTGATTGTCCTTTCTCCCGACCAAGAGCTTTTCCAGAGCATGATTGATAAGCTATTTCATACTGAGGACTTGAGCATATATAGTTTTCCCGATCAGGATTTTTTGAACGAAATATTCAAAGACCGATGGATACCCTTGGCTTACTCGTATAACGCATTAAAGACGTTGCGAACGTCACACTCTCCTATGTGGCGCTTAGGAGACGTAAAGAATATTCACTATATCCTTAGCAAGCCATGGGATGTTGACCCTAATTCAGAGCCTGACATATACTTTCCACTTTATCAATTATGGTGGAACGAACGTAATTCTTTGTCACTTCAAACCGCATAATATTATATCTTTAGTTGCAAGATATCTAGAGTCCACCGACTTCAATTACTGAAATAATTAATTTGGACCATACATCAAAATATACTACCAGTTAGTCAAATATGCGTGAATGATCCATCAGCCCAAGGTACTTGTCACGACAAACCGGTAAAAACGAATTGCCACCAGCGCAAATTGGCTTAGGCAAGATGGAGGCTATTCACATGATATATCCACATCAATTCGCTTTGAGTTTATACTGGGAAATGTAGAGTGCTGGTGGAAAATACGAAGCACACGATGCACTCCATCGAGTCCAGACCTTATTGTTTATGAAGGGAGCGTTGTTGGTGAACACTCTGACCGCGACATTGTACGTAACCATATACGTAACCTCATAGCTAATAGAATGATAGTGATATTGAGAACACCCAGTTACTGTTGAAATTGCGGATGGAATGACGTTGGCCCGGGCAGCAGGAACATCCATTTTTCCCTAAAAAATCGCATATAGGATTTTAAAGTGGCGGCGGGCTGCGAACACCTCTCAAACACTCTTAAACTATGCCTCCAAAGATTCCCGATCTCGGTAAAATTAAGCAACTCATCCCACCGCTATCCGCGGAAATGCACAAGGGACAAGCTGGTATGTCGTTGATACGTGTAGTTTGCTTTGTTGAAGAGAGCTCAAACTTATTCGGTGCCCAACAGGTCGTATTGGTATTGTTGGAGGCTCCGAAGAGTAAGTGTCACAAATAGGTATTCTGTAATGCTGGTCATCACCATTATACTTATAGTCGTCCTATAGCTATACCGGTGCTCCTTATTTCAGCGGTATTTCGTGCATGAAGCTGGTAATACTACTTTCTTTGTCTACAAGCTGCGTTTCATCATCGTATGTCTAAATATTGTGACATGTTAGGGTGCAGACTTGTGTCATATCTTTTGTGAGCCTGGAGCTGGTACTGTCATAAAGGTAAAAGTGGCTTATAATTGAGAGTTGATGTCATGTAAACTAATACGGTGTTGTAGGGTTATTCTCCAGGTAAAGATAGCTGCAGTAATAATACAGCATTGTACGACTTCTACTGACACAACCTAAGATTTAATTGTCCATCCCTATTTGAGAACATCACAGTAGGTAAAAAGGATGCTTGGAATATACATATGGTCTCTGAATGCTGAAGTACATGAATTGTAGACACATCAAGGAGAGCAATCTTTCGCCAAAGGATATTGTCGATAATGTTACTGGCGTATTCAGTAGATTGCATGTTTTGGTTGTTGGTCCCGGGCTGTCTCGAGATTCAGTCATGCTTGAATCTGCAAAAAGCATAATTGAGAAAGCCAAAGAGAAGAATATGGCTATTGTCATTGATGCTGTGAGTTTCACAATGTGCACTTTGATGTGAAAGGTGCTCCTATAAGCTAACCTTTCTATCAATAGGATGGGTTGTTTCTGGTACAAAACCATCCAGAGACAGTGCAAAATTATCAAAAGGCAGTGTTGACACCAAATGTAGTGGAATTCAAGCGACTTTGCGAGGCAATGGTAATGTATTGTGTGACCCGATGCGATGAGAAGAGGATAATTATGTTTACCAATTGCTTGACAGAAACTCAAATTCGACGATAGTGAACGTGATACCATGGCTCAAAAGCTAAGCAACGCCTTTGGTGGTGTGACGATTGTGCAAAAAGGGTCTAATGACTTAATTTCGAATGGAAAGGAAGGTACGTGCAATTAGCTCGCTCAAGAAACCCATCGCCTATTTGCTTTGCATCTCATCATACTGGTTTTCAAAGTGCTTCTATGCGATGCTGAAGGTGGATTGAAGCGCATGGGCGGCCAAGGTGATATCTTGTCAGGTGTCATTGCTACCTTCTTGGCTTGGGGAAAAGGCTACGAAGACGGGGTTTGGAAGTAAGCGATGGGCTCGTTTTGGTTTACATCAACTATCAAATATTATTTTACTCATGTGGTGGTTGACTGCAACAACAGACACTCAGGTACATTGGAATCAAAAGAGATATCGCTTCTTGCTGCTTGGTCTGGCTGCCGCATCGTACGAGAATGTGCAAAACGAGCTTTTGAAAAGCACGGAAGGGCTGTTTTGACATCACATCTGTTAGAAGAAATTGGACCATCATATGCAAGTTTGTTTGAAAAAGGTAAATCACACATGAGTTATCGGGAAATTTAAGTAATACCTATCTAAACTGGTGGTCGTATCAAGGTACGAGCAAGATTTAGGTCATTGCACAGAAACTGCAAAGTAGGCGATCACGCCAACTTTGAGAATCAAGTGTTGGTCATAAATAAACAAATTACAAACCAAAAAAAGAGTGCTTGTTGTAATTTTTATTACGTTATGATATGTGCTCTCACACGAGTTAAAGAAAATGTTTGATTTGAAGAGGCTGTCGTACAGCATTCGAAAAGCCTTCATGAAATCGGTACCAGACCTTTGGCTTTTGGTATGCGATGGTGTCTGAAATGGTGAAAATATGCTTGGTTAACGTCATCCCGCTTTACTGGTATCAATACCCTTGCAGGCCATACCTGTGGTGGTATCCATATCGGTATCACACTGCTTGGAAACAACGGCTCTGCCAAAGAAATCTGTGGCAATTTTCTCCGAAACAACCTCCAACGGTTTTGGTCTAACACATTGAATAGGGTCAGTACATCATTATCATGCTCATAAGTATACAAGCTGCTAAGTACCTGACTTCTTCTGGTTTGGCTTTGGCTTTGACTTTGGTTTTAGATTTATGATTAATGTCGGATGCTTCTTGATCAGCAGTTCCTTCGTGTCGCCTCAGCAATTCCTTTTCAATTTCATGTGAGATCATTTGGCGAACCGAGTACTGACCAGCCAATTTGAAAGTACTGCCCTGAGCAGAAAATTGGACCAACTGCTCAATAGGTCTATGAAAGAGAATTGATTAGCTGATTGGTTCATTTCATAGCACGAAAAAATAATAGGTAGCTTACGGTTCCAAACGGTAAACGAATCGGCCCTCATCTACTTTTTCTTGTACAAAAGTAAGACCGAAATCAATCATAATGTCAACTAATCGACCAAGGATAGCTTTCTCGGCTGGTTTTATGAGCTGATGGTTAACCTATAAGCAAGGTGTTTGGTGAATACATTATTACATCTGGACTCGCCAATTTGGCTTTTTGTAGCTTCTTGAAATTGTCACTTCGCTTATGATACTTACTGGTCGTAACTGTGGTGAAATGATGCGTATTAGCTGGTGGAGGAGTTCAGTTGTCAGGTTTTCTTTCGTCGTATTTCGACGCTGATGAACACTCATGCCGGTTATTAGCATGTTTGACAGATTTGTAAATGACTTCTTGGCCAGAAAGTTCTAACGGAAGAATGACGATAAACATTGTGCAGGTGTCAAGGCATAGCGACTAACCGAGACAACATACCTCATAATCCACTTTGGGGTATTCGACTTTGTGCTCCTGAGAAATAGTTCCAGCAAAGTATCGATGGAAATTAACAAGGGGATATGGCAAATACCCGTATAGGCTGTTCTGATGCAGGTTGTTGCTTCGGTGGTTTATAAGGTCATAGAAGTACAGCCAGTCAAATGCCGCAACGATCTTTGCACCCGCTACATCGTGAAATTTCATTTTGGGATAACTCTCGAAGCATCCTGAATGAAAAAACATCCATGATTAGCAATACAGCTCATGGAAACAAGACTCCGGCAAAACCGTAACCTACCCTGCATGAGCCTTTCGTATTCGCCATTAGTGATAGCACCTTCCGCTATCCGACTAACATAGGCGTTCTCATTTTCATCCAGAGCAGTTGCTCCGAAGGCGCGGTTCTTTTTGGCATTCCTTGCATTGAATATATCATTCCAAACAGAGTTCAATGTCTTTCCAACATCCTTTTTGCCTAATGGTGTATGTTCGATCATATCTTTGGTGAAGTTTGTACTTTTTCCGCGAATGAACTGTAGGGTATTGAGGCAACTACGAATATCACCGTCTGTGATCTCGCAGAGTGCATTAAGTGAGCGCATATCAGTTGCGAGACCTTCAAGTTCGCAAATGGTATGCAATCTTTTGGCAATGGTGAGTGTTGGTACTTTGCGAAATGTGACATTGTGAGCTATTTGTCTTAGAGGTCGTAGAACGGCAGCGTATCTGAAGGTGTGCGTAGCATTAGTAACAAGACTTGAAAGTTGTCGGTCAGGGAAAAAGGTACATACGGATCGTTGCAAATGCAAATGATTGGTCGTAAGAGAGCTTTTTGCAGCGACGGCTTTTTCGAACCTATCAGTAGTGGTTAAAAATTGCTTAGGGTTGTAAAGAAGTCGAAAAGCGAAAGTTTTATACCTCTTTGCTGATTCTTATTATGTGCATTGGTTTCTGCCGTTACTATATTGACAAGTACCTTTATGAAACTCTTTGAACGTAGGAATAATATCAGTACCGGACCACGCTATAAGAATTTTTCTGCTCCTTAGCTCACCTCACTACCACCACCTGAACTTGCACCATCAATTTCGTCAATAATCAAGAGATTTGGTTTCTGAGAAAATGATTTGTCGGCAGAAGACTCTGAACTTTGAATGATGGCTTGCATCTCGAGTGCTGCCTTGATTTTGGATTTAACCACTTCACCTGTTCGGTCGTCACTGTATGGAAGTGTCGTCAGCTTTTAGCACCATGGCCCGAATATTGAACATACTATTGCATTCTTACCTTGCGTTGACTTCTATAATATTGTATCCAGCCTGCTTAGCGATAACATGTGCAAGTGTGGTTTTACCATAGCCTGGAGGTCCGGATAAGAGTATGATTCTTTTTTCAGGGCGCTTCAATTGATCCTACAAATGTATGATTTCTTGTCAGTTAACGCTTCAACGTTCGATAGGTGGAGGATTTCTGAAAGTGTAAATTACCTGTGGCTGATCAAAACGATTGTTTCCAAAATTATTGAAACCTTTATCGTTTGCGCTGTTTGCGTTGGCGGCATTTTGCTTCATCATCTTTTCTTTCAGCCAATCCACCGGTGGCTCCTTCCCAAACACACAATAGTCCCATTGCTTTACCCATCGAAGGACATCACGATTTACTCGCTATTATAATGTGTCAGTGGAGATATTTGGCGTCTACCAGTACATACTTTGAAAGCTTACCTGGTCTCCCAGTAGATCTACAAAAGACGATGGTCGGTATTTGTCAACCCACAATTTATGAGCATCCACAGAGTTGAACCGTCGTGTTGACTTATCCTTTCTACGCTTTTTTGGCGGCGATTGCATTGCCTCATTGAACAGTTTCTCGTCATGTTCCCTCTCTTCCTGTTCGAATGCCCGAAGTTTGTCGACTGCATCAAGTTCCATTTCTTCCAGCATCTTCCAGATAGGTTTGGCCAAAAGAGTAGATTTTGCCATGTGTTCTCGAATGAGCATGCTTTGAGGCACTTTCTTTGCCAATCGTACTTTCTTTGGAAAATACAACTTCTGGCCACTGGAAGTCGTAGCCGTTATGTACCCACCAGTCGCAGGAGGCTGGCTATAGTCTACCGTACCTGAACTGGTATCTTCATTGCCTTTAACCGTATCGAGTCGTTTTCTGTGTGTTTCGTTCAATGGGGTAGCATGGGCAAATAAGGTATCCAAATTGCTTCTCTTGTTCTCCTTTTCAACTGATTCTTCGACATCCGGTTGAAGCTTCCTTTTTTTTGCTAATGAGGATTCGGTGGAAACGTTGATCAAATTCTTGTTGAGTGAGTTGAGAAAAAGAGGCTCAGAATCCTCAGGGTCAAAAGAATTGGAGCTATCACCAAAGACTGCGTCGAAATCGTCGAGCTCCATGTTGAGTTGGCTAAAACAAGGACAGTCGCGTTCAGTTTCTTCGTTTGAAGTCGCGACACCACACCAAAATTAAGGAAAAAGCTAGTCACGACGCGATGGTGAAAGCTGGTAGCGCTGAAAACTAACTGCCACTGTCAGTCTACTCAAATAAACTCTTTGACACAAGTATGGATACGCACATATGATACTGTTTAAAAATATGGGATGGAAATAATGATTAATATAGCTAATCTTATTGGTGGAAAAAAGTCTTCTCTACGTTCAGCAGTTGCGCTTTCTGCTGATATCACGAACGCTAATAGGTTCATATCTATTTATACAATATGATACAGTGGTTTGAGGAAATACAGTCTTTTTCAGACGTCGTCAACCTCGGCCATCATATGCTGCCTCTCGTAACCCTCGCCTCCACGCTTCCAGAAAAGAATACGGTGCCATGGGAGACAGCCACATCGCTCATGGCAGTTTAATTTCGTGACGAGTCCTGTAAAAGCGAAAAGTCAACAACACACCTTCATAATGAGATTTGCAATTTAGCAAATATGACTTACCATTCCAAAACTGTCCAACTTGCTCTCCATATTTGACGCGAACGAGCCAAAATGGTATAGCAAGAGCAGTGAAGCCCAATGCAGCAAAACTCTCCATTGGTGCCTCCACAAACGGCATCACGAAAAGAAACAGTGCTACTATACAGAATAAGACTGGAGTCGAGAGCCAGACCTTGTAGGGACGCTTGAGTTCTGGTTCCTTGAAGCGCAATACAATCAGGGCAAGTACGGCCAAAAAATAGAACAGCCAGGCGCAAACAGAATAGAAGTTGACGAGCGTTTTGAAAGAGCCTGGAATGATCATGATCATGGATAATACAGCCAAGAGAACGATAGCTGCCTGAGGTGTCTGTCGTTTTGAGCTGACTTTACCGAAGAATGCTGGTATATGGCCCTGTTTTGCGGACACAAAGACAATTCTTGAGCTAGTAAAGACGGTAGCGTTAGCCGTCTGTTAGATTATTAGTACGGTGATGGAAAGAATGAGGCATCCTTGGCCAGAAACGGATGATCATCATAAAAATGCTTACCCCGAAACAGGAAAGAGCAACACATAACGCAAATAAGATTCCTCCTGCGGTACCAAATAGCTTCTTTCCAAAGTCCATAGCGACGGTGTTGGTATGTGCAACAACATTAGAGGGTAGTACGGCCAAATAAGCAATATTTGAGAATAGATAGAACATAATGACTGTTGGTATACCAATGAAGATGACCCTAGGAAGATCCCTATTTGGATCTTTCATTTCTCCGCTAACATAATTGAGGTTATTCCAGCCATCGTATGCCCAGAGACCTAGATGAGAGAGGTGAGAAGAATGAAATATGTATGCTCAACGAGTTTGCTCAAGTCGTTTACCTGAGTAGAGAGCTAGTGTGTATTGACCGAAGGACACTTCATTGTATCCAGCAAATAAGTCACCGTCAAAACTGTGACTCCCTCGACTACCATCTCTTGCTAGAATGACTAGCCCAACAACAGCAATAACAGTTGCAGCAAGAACCTTGAGTACAGTGAGAATATCCTGGGCGCGAATTCCCGCTTTGACGGACAGGGCATTGATGACAGACACAAGTACTACACATAGCATTGCAATTAACTTTGGTAAATACGGAGGAATGACCGAATCGGCAAGTTCAGCTGCAGCGTCCGAGTCGTGTGGCGTAGAAAAGAAATAAGTGTGAAAGACGATTCGGGAGACGTATTCGCCAAAGATGACACTAACGATGGCCACACTTCCAGGCTGAATGAATGGCAGTGAAAATAATCGCATGAGATATGTATGCATAAAGTGACCAGTACACATTGAGATGAACGTACCTTTTGAACGAAAATGTTGACAAACTCGAACACAAACGATACCAGACTTCCAAATGCTCTGTTCAAATAAACCGTCTCTCCACCGTTCATCGGAAGCATAGAGCCTAATTCTGCATAGCAAAGAGCACCAACCATGGCAATAATGCCAGATACAAGCCATATAACCAGGGATGTGCCTGGGGCCCCTACGGATTCAAGGACAGGGCCTACCAGGAACAATAGATTCATTAGCACAACATAGTTTGATTTGGCGAGAATTTACATATAAAAACGATTCTCCTACCTGGAGAACTGAAGAGACCACTTCCAATCATAGAGCCAATAACAAGAGCCAGACCATTGACCAACGAGACTTTTTTTTGCAGATCAGGTCCTCGAGCTTGACTTAGCGACAGAGGGATCATGGGTATGGAGTCGAGTGAAAAGAGCGAGACAGTGGATGGGTCACGATGATGAGCACCTGGCAACAAATCTTGTTCATCACCGGATCTTTCATCGTCGTCGGATTGAGGGGAAGTTGAGTGATGTAAAAAAGTATCGAGTTCATGGGAATCATAAGGCTCAAATTCGCCTGGCCCGTCGAGCTCAAAAGCCTCGTCCAAATCCTGAGCTTGCTGCCTTTCGTGCACCAATGAATAGCTCCTTGGTCGCATTCAGGCTGTTGAAGAGTAGAGGAGGGAAGGGTCGTAAGGCTCTGTCTGGTATTGACTGCACAACGAAACCGACAGCAATCACGCTGACTTTGAACTTCTTCAATGAAATGGATGTTTTAAATCACCAATTATGGGATGACAACCGATCGAGCCGCTGCACGAGCTGTGCCAGGCAATAGGCTGTTGTAAGCAGCATCATCAAGTATATAGCCCCCTTTTTACCATCAAATGTTAGGTCTCTCTTAGAATCTATGATACTGAAAGGTATCCAGAATTCTTAAAAACACATTTTTGTCACTTAGCTAATGGGGGGATTTTTGTTTGTTCATCGTCTTGGTATGTTGAAATTGATTTTTTTATTTTATACACTATCCTTATTAAAATTCTACATACAAGTCTATGAGCGACTATCTCACTATCTAGGTAAAGGAGCATTGTTTTCAACCCAATCTTTAGCCTTGCTTAGGTCATCTTTCTCAGTCTGCACAGCTTTGATGCACCAATTCAAATCATATCGCTGTTTGACCATGTTGTACAAAGCTTCACCCAATGAACGAACATGCGCGGTGCTGTCGTCAACACACAAGTAAAGGATAGGTTGAGAAGGCTTGGAGCTAAGCTGTTGTTGCAAAGACTGAATCAGTGGAATGAGGATTTGCGCAGCCTCCGTTGGGTCTTTTGTTTCCCCGGTTGCCGTGGCACAAAACTGTGGATGGATTGCGATTAGATCTTTACGAAAGAACTCCCACTTATCGATGATTTCATATACAAACATACCTTATTCTTGCACGACATCCTTCCACAACCAGAGGTAAGCTGCGAGTGATACTTGCGTGCCACTCTTTGGATTAATTTGATATTACCGGGATCGTTGGTGGAGACCCAGAAAGGACCGAAACAATTTTGGCATAGCTTCAATGAATTGCTCGCAGCAGGACGCACACAATTCACATTTCTACATTGCGGTGGTAGCGTCCTTGCCTGTCTTTCTATTTGATGAACCTTGGCATGGACTTGGATATCTTTGATGGGTATCTGCTTATGACATTTTTGGCATTCGATGGTTCGTGAGCCGCAGTAACTTTCATGCCCGTGAAGCCCTAGAAGCTTGTCGTGAGCAGTACTCGGTGCACCTTCTTGCGGAACAAGATTCTGGAATAAAATTAAGCGGTTAGTGCTGATATGCTCAAATGGAGGTTTTTTGGCGCAATACTTACATGGCAAAACCGACAAATGATCAATTTTTGATAACATTCCGTCCTTCGATGTTTGGATAAATCAATAATAGAGTCACACTTGAATTCGCCACATACGCACTCTCGTTCTTGATGGAAGTAGGCTTGGTGCTTAGGTTTATCCGCAACTACGCCGCAGTAATCGCACTTGTCGCAGTGCCAATGGTTATCCAATTCTTCGCTGCCTTTCTTGAACACGGCTCCACACCCCCAAGGGCATCGAACATTATTTCTAAAACAAAACCGCTCGTGAAGTGGCAACGTCCTTTGTGGTACCCAAGACCCGCAGTTCTCGCATTCAACACTGTCTTCCGTATTTGTGTCCACCTCCATTTGGTTGCTATTTGAAGATAGTGCCGGTCGTAGTGTGAGCTTGAATTTCGAATCCGCATCAAGATCGGCTCCATGTACACCTATGTACAGTGTATCTTTTGCCTGTAGTTCACTCGCTCTGATTATAATGGATTTTTCTTCTTTTGACGTCAAATCTGACCATTCGTGAAAAGAAAGAACAGGTTTCTTTTCAGTGTCCGCGACTATGTCTATGAAATATGCCAAAAGAAGATAATTAGTAAACGAATGTATCATGTAGCCAATCTTAATACATCGCTACTCACCAGTATTGCCTTGTGTAGTTAATAAAACCAGCTCCAAGTCTGAACTCACACTGTCCAATTTGAGGTGAAAATACACATACTGATCCGTCGCAGCATGTCTGTCAATTGATTGTCCGAGATTAAGGGGTTGGTCGGTGGCCTGTGACGATGCCAATATACTGGTTGTCTGAGGGTTTTGTTCATGAGCCAACGTAGTGCCTTGCTCAAGGGGCTCAATATCAATCTCTATATCTGTATCTGTAACGCATACAGCCTTTTCCGGCTTGAGATCGTCCACCAAGAATTCGTAACGGTTACTGCCGTACTTGATGTTGAGTATTTCACCGGCTGTCAAAGTATTGTAATTTGCTCTCAAGTACGATTCGAGAGCAGCTCGATAATCCATAATCTCCTTGTAATCAGCTGAAATGGGCCGTAGCCTTGCCCATTGACCCTTTGGAAGTTCCTTTAACCGTAAAGCTATAGTATCACCTGTCTCTAGATTCAGCGATCGTTGCATCCATTGCGGCAAGTGCACTAATCCTTCTTCCGCCGAGAATTCCTTTACTCCTCCATAAATGACATTCCGTGCCTTGACATTACGGATCTCAAAGGTGATCGGCGATGGCAGACCTGGAGTTTGGCTTGAGTCATTGGAAGCATTAGTCATGCTGCCGAATTCAAAGGAATTAGCGGACGATTGGGATAATAAGCTTTCTAGCGCCGATGCGGGGAGTAGCAGTTTATCACCGTCGTCCAGCTTGTTCATTGGGACACCAAGTTTGAAGGCTTGCGTCCACATGGTGTATAAAGAGATCAAAGGTGAATAATACAAAAAAGGTCCACGCAATCAATGGGAGATTATTAAAAAGAAACTCAGCAGGTGAGTGTGGCTGGAAATGGCTGGAAATTTCCATTTGGACCGCGTGATTATTTTTGCATATGATGTCTTCTTTCGCAGTTATCACTTGCTCATTAAATCGATAGAAAACTAATGCAATCAAGTGAGTTTTTGGCTGGATTTCATAGAATTTATTCGTCTCTTGATGGTAGTGCCATTGATTGGCCAAGTTAAATGAGAGAGCTAATAGATATAGTATATGCGAACATTCGCCTGGGGAAAAAAAAGCAAAAAGGACCCCACCAAAGTATTTACAGGAAACAAAAAATGGAAGTAGAGAAAAATCAAATGGAAACGAGTTATCAACAGGCTGGATTATACAAGTATTGGTATCATAGGGTTAGCGTATGCGATTGGACCGATAGTAGATGGATTCGATGGCATCGCCATAGGTAACAGACTCAGCCTTGAGGGCGGGAACGCAGTTGGGGAAGAGGCTCTAGAGATTGACGAAGTTGTTCCTGAAGGTAAGCATACTGTACAGGGTCATCTTCTTCGTTCATCTTGATGTGGACTTTAGTAAAGTGTCTTTTGCAGTCATTCTTGCGAGGAAAGGCACGATCACATTTACGACACTGCCAAGGCTTGGGGCGGTTGAGGTCATGGCGTCCTTGATGTTCGCGTAAATTATTCGGCCGAGTGGATGTATGAGGACAGTCTTTACATTTGTATCGACGTTTGCCATTTTGATCAACGAAATGGTATAAGTCGGGCGATGGTTTACGTATCTTTCCGGATGAACCAGTGCGGGTCAAAGAGTATCCAGCTCGTTCGAGGGATGTTGATATTGTGGCAGGCGAAAGGTATGGCTGAGCTGGGCTACTGAACGTGGAAGCAGTATAATCACTGAATTGCGGTGACGAGGCTGAAAGGTGCGAAGAACACTCCGACATTGGGCTTGTATTGGCCATTGTACCACCTGATGTGGCTGATAACATGGCCGACAGTTGAGAGCGGCTGGACTTAACCTGAGGTTCGGGCTTGAAGTCGCTTGGAGGGATTAAGTATGCGTTAAATGGAGGTGGTACGTCATCTTTTCCGCCGATAATCCCGGAAAAGATGAAGTCGTCTTCTGCGTCAAACAAAGCTTCTTGCTGACAAAAATTTGCTTCTACTGGAAAGGAAAAAGGTGGGGAATTATGAGCGACGTGAAACTATATAGTTGGGTTGACTGAAAATGAGACTATTACCTGTTTCTGACATGACTTGATGATGTTGCTGCTGCATAGCGGCATGCAAAAAACTCTCGTGGTCATTATAAGCAGTATCGAGTGGTGTTTCGGTATAACTGGCTTCACTAAAGGAGCTGTAGGAATCAGGGAAGGAGTTTTCAGAAGGATAGAAGCTGTTCAGATAAGCACGCGATGTAGATACAGGTTCGGAGTCGGAATAGCCATGTGCAGAGGTGAAGTTCAAGTACCCTGCATGATGGGCTGGAGTAATTGCGATATGAGGTGAAGTGATGCTTGTATAATCCAAGCACTGGTTATCCATATCTTCAGAGTACGCAGAGTGGTCAAGAGTAGAAGGGCGCATAGCGTTGGAAGGTAAGTTTATAATGCGAGGATAGAGAGTTTGCTGGTCTGACGGTTGAGGAGCTGAAGACCCGAATACCTGCTTCATCATAGCACCAAAGGAGTAGTTGGCAAAAAGGCTGTTCATTATATAAGAAGAATGAGTGTCGCACCTATTGATTCAATATAGCCAATCAAAAGATAATAGAAAAATGGAAGTAGAATGGAAGACAAGCGAGAGAGATAAAAATCAACCAAGAAGGTTTTAGGAACGAAAAGTAAATGAAGATGGAGTATTCTTTTTATGCGAACGGGAAAAAGAGTTTATCACATTTGGGCGGAGAGGCTTTTGCGCAGCTTTGTTGCAATGGCCTCCAAATCATGCGACATGTTTGTGCGATAGAAATTTGTTGTTACTTGGAAAATGGTCCCCCGCAATCCGTGCACACAAATTTGGTTAATTATCTTTTATGATTCCTGAACAGAAAAAATTGGGTACTCTCATTATTAGAGTATACCCACATTAAATTACCCTGCATCTCGAGATAACACTTTGAAATTGTTAATACATCATCGATTTATTTCAATTATCTAGGCCGTAAGTGGTCTTATCCCGCAGACCAATGGGTAGACTGATTGATCCATCCACGTTAGCTGGGACAAACACGCTAGTTGGTGCACCTGCATTTTAGCCTGGCATGAGTAATACCTTGTATAATCGTGGCTGAGTTGACTACCACATGACATAATGCGATGATTTGTGGACAAGACGATATTCTATAGAAAAGACCGTAGTACACCTCATATAATTAACCGAGGCATTGAACCTACAGAAGCATAGAAGTTTTAGATGACTGCGGTGGAGTTTTATCTAGCAGACCTAGTTTCGAACCGTGTTTGCAAGCATGTATTTCCCCTTTTACCTATGTAGGTTTAAGTTCAACTGACTGACCCAATTGGGGGTCACCAAGTGAGTGATGCGGTTACATCCGTGCCTCCCGCTTCCTGGTCACCCATAACATCATACCTACTGGTGATCCCCTCTGCATCCCGCCTCTTCTTCTATGAAGAATTGCAAACAAACATGCCCCAAATTCATTTCAATCGACATGGATAGATATTACTGATAGAGGACGAATTTTACGATAAAGGCATGTGGTTCCCACAATATTGGATTGCTGGGTTACTATCAAGGATAATAAATCAAAGCCAGTCGCATGTGTTTCGAGAACATTTTTTATAGCATCTACCTCCACAGTCCCGGGAACGGTCAATTTCATTTCAAGATAGCAGCCGAGCAAGAGGAAGACCTCCTATTGGATAAAACGGAGCAAATGCGAAGGTGGCCTGCAGACTACAAATGCTCAGTTCGTTTACGTAAATCAGTGCTATAATTGGAGATTGGGGCCAAAGTCAACTAGCGTGGAGTAAGCAATCACGCAATAAGCTAAAAGGAACGTTCGACTTATGAAGCATGAAAAACGCTGAGCACACTGTATCCGTTATGGAAGTAACGTGGGTTTGGCGAATATAGCAGAATTGTACGACGACCCTACAACAAGCACATGGGAGATCTATTCGCTTCCTTTCAAGGTACTTGCCTGAGTAGATTTGTGTCCCACAACGCTAGAATACCTCTTATTTTGCACAACTCGTGACGATGACCTGTCCTCCGATATGCCATCTGCCTGCGTTACATTTACACCCGGTAAACACTTGCCATTTTGAGAGGACGGGGAGGAGATCGATGGTATCTTTGTCTGTCTATGGAACATTGCGGCTGACCTACTACATCACCAAAATATTGAAGTTTGTACAGCATTTTGTTGCTAATACTCGTAACATGATTGTTGATTGATCCAGACGAGATCGAATGAAGTAAGCTGTGCTGCGGTAATGAACAACCAACCTTATTAAGGGGCTTCGTATGGCGGCGGCGGTTGATTCTTTCGGATAAATTTTTTGGAGGGTGTCATGGGACGAAAGAAGGATGCCTTGATTTCAAGTTTCTTTTTCTCGGTGATCCAAATATGGTGAACCCATTATTGACTGGCGAGTGAGTGGAAGTCAAGTTGGTACCAAATTGAAAAATAGTTTCGGCTAGAAAAATGAGACAGCAGGTTGTATTCAGTATCGTACAAGCTACAAGTTATCAATGTCAAATATGGGCTCATTTATGTAAAAAAAATATTTCAAAAATTGATACTCAATATGAGTGAGTTTATTGGCTGCGGTTGAAAATGTTTGAAGCTGACGACATCAAATCGAATGATGTTTTTCATCATGAAAATGTGACTGGCAACTATTTGGAAATTTATGCAACTTGCGCGGATGGTTTCTTGCTCTTCAGTTTACACTTGCTTCCATTAGAAAAAATGACCAACAACAGCACTATTTCTAACACCCTCCAATGGGTTTCCCAGATGGATGTGGACATTGAGCCCAAGGACGTTCGCAAGACCTCTATCATCTGTACCATCGGACCCAAGACCAACAGTGTTGAAAAGCTCACTGAGCTTATGCAAGCTGGCATGAATATCTGCCGTCTTAACTTCTCCCATGGCTCATACGAGGTAAGTTATTCGATCTTTGGGAAAGGATTGCACGATGGCCAATATGCTGACTTATTGCCATTTTTCTTACTCTTTCTACAGTACCATCAGTCCGTTATTGACAACTGCCGTGCTGCTGCTGCTCGTAAGTTCATGAAAAAATTATTGCATTATCGATAAGAAATTTATGGTGAAAACTCTTCTGACTCCGCTTCCCAACTCAAACAGAGCGCCCAGAGTTCCCCGTCGGTATTGCTCTTGATACCAAGGGTCCCGAAATCAGAACCGGTTTAATGAAGGATGGTATTGAGGTATGCAGACTATCATGATTTTCTATTTTCTTTCTTTATTTGTTGGGGCAAGGGATTTTTTTTTTGGATCTGCCGGCCAGTTCAGCGGGAAATCTTGGGGGAGATATTTCCCGCTCAGGTTTATCTAGATGAAACCTTTTGGGACTGTGTTCAGATTAAAGACTTCGATTGTGCTTCCCCTCCCCCCCCCCCCAAAATTTTAACTCAACAACTGCTAACGTTTTGCATTGCAGCTTCCTATCTCAGCTGGCCATGAACTCATTATCACTACTGATGACAAGTATGCCGAAGCCGGTGATGATCAATATATGTATGTCGACTACAAGAACTTGCCCAAGGTCACTGAAGTTGGCAAGCTCATCTATGTTGATGATGGTGTTTTGTCATTCGAGGTCCTCGAGACTGCTGACACCTATGTCAAGGCTCGTGCCATCAACAACGGCAAGCTCTGCTCCAAGAAGGGTGTCAACCTTCCCAAGACTCCCGTCGATTTGCCTGCTTTGTCGGAGAAGGATAAGGCTGACTTGCGATTTGGTGTCCAAAATGGCGTTGATATGATCTTTGCCTCTTTCATCCGTACTGCTCAAGATGTCAAGGATATCCGCAAGGTCCTCGGTGAAGATGGTCAGAACATCAAGATTATTTGCAAGATCGAGAACCATCAAGGATGTCTTAACTTCGATGAGATTCTCGCCGAAACCGATGGTATTATGATTGCTCGTGGTGATATGGGTATCGAAATCCCTTGCGAACGCGTCTTCATTGCCCAAAAGATGATGATCGCTAAGTGCAACCTTGCTGGAAAGCCCGTTGCTTGTGCCACTCAAATGCTTGAGTCCATGACCTACAACCCCCGCCCCACTCGTGCTGAAGTCTCTGATGTTGCCAACGCTGTTCTTGACGGTGCTGATTTGGTCATGCTTTCAGGTGAAACTGCCAAGGGTAACTACCCTCTTGAGGCTGTTACCACCATGGCCGCTACCTGCGTTCTTGCCGAATCTGTTGTGTCATATCCCGTCTTGTTCAACGAGATTCGTGGCCTTGCTGTTCGTCCCACTGAAACCACCGAGACCATTGGCTCTGCTGCTGTCTCTGCTGCCATGGAACAAAACGCCGGCGCTATCATTGTCCTTTCTACCTCCGGTAGCACTGCCCGATATGTCTCCAAGTACCGCCCATCCATGCCCATCATCCTTGTCACCCGCAATGAGCAGACTGCCCGTCAATCACATCTTCACCGTGGTATCTTCCCATTCGTCTACAGAGGCGATAAGGATGCCAACTGGCAAATCGATGTTGAAGCTCGTATCCGACACGGTATTGAGCAGGGTAAGAAGAACGGTTTGTTGCGCTCCAACGAGCCCATTGTCATCGTCCAAGGCTGGAAGGGTGGTCTCGGCAACACCAACACCATTCGTGTTTTGATTGCCCCATAAATGTGCTGGCTGTAAAAATCTAGTTTTTTGTTAGCTCGTCTAAAGAATTGTGTAAATAGTCTGAAATCCCTGGTCCATTCAAGGGTAGATAGACATTGTTAGACATTATTAAATATAATGCGCTGCCACCGGTAGCTCAGAACATTGGCATAATTGTGGCAAAAGAAGTTTGGTGGATATGTAACGGGGTGTTTGTTTTAATGCATTTAAAATATAAATGAAAGAAATGTGTATTTTTTCTACTAGCAGCACTTATTGGCTGATTCTCTCCTCATAAGCAGACCAGCCAGCTTCCTGGTAACGGCGACCTTCTGCTTGGACATCACGACCCTTACCATAGATACCGCGACCAACGATAATCAAATCACATCCGTTTTCAACGATGACCTGTCGTGGTGTGCGGTATTGTTGACCAAGTCCATCTCCAGTCACATCAAGACCAACACCAGGAGTCATGGCGATAAAGTCTTCATCGGGGTGCTCATTAATGCAACGCTGAGTGATGAATCCCATGACGAAATCTTGGTTCCTTCGGGCCATTTCAATAGTCTGAGTGGTGTATTCTCCGTAAGTCAAAGCACCCTTGCTTGACATCTCTGCGAGGAGAAGCAGGCCACGACCCAATGGAAGACCAACTTCCTTCAACCCAGTAATGATTCCTTCTCCAGGAACGCCATGAGCATTTGTGATATCAGACCAAGAAGCGATGCGATAGATTCCGTTTCCATATTGATGTTTGACGGTGTTACCAATGTCTGCAAACTTTCGGTCTTCGAAGATCATAAAATCATGCTTCTTAGCCAATACCAAAAGTTGCTCGATCAAATCTTGATCAAAGTCATCCACAATGTCAATATGAGTCTAGTACAAGCGCATCAGCGATTGTGTAAAAATAGATAAGATACATTTTGTGCGTTAATCAGCATATTCTACTGACCTTAAGAAGGCAGAGGTAAGGTCCAACTTTGTCAGCGATGTCAAGCATTTCCTTCTTCGTGGTGACATCGAGAGCCAAGGAGAGGTTGGTCTTCTTTCTTTCCATAAGGCTGAGAAGTCTGCTAGCGCAAGCATTGGGATGCTTGGCAGCACGTTCGCCATAGGTCATTTTGTTTGTTGGGTGAACCATTGTGGAGGAAAAGTTTAAGTTATTTGAATGGAGGAGATCTATGATATTTTTTTTATTTCCCGTGATGATAAAATAAAAAAAAAATCTATGGCTATTTTTTTTTTTTTTTGCAATTCCGATGGGATCAGTCGTGGTTTCCGTCCTTTGGCACCATAAGCTCAAACTCTTCCATATCTTCATTAGTGCGAGGAAGAACAACCTGTGAACGTTTCACCCATTCGCTTTCGAGTCTGAAAAACACCCAAATCCATCTTCTGAAAATTTCAAAAAATTCCATAATGATAATGCTGCCTTCCAGTTGCTTGATAGACAAATGAGAGCTTAGTTTCAGACTCCAGGTTGTACGGAGTAAAAAGTCAATCAGCATAGCACCGACATACAAAATTCGATGTGAAAAATGAAGGTGTCGTCGAAACCGGAGTAACGGTGGCTGATGGACGGTGGGAGAGAATAAGGATGATATGAACACCTTGATCTCTCTAAATAATGACGTTGGAATTGGTGTCGTTGATCGGCGTGGTGAATGACTGGCGATTCCATTGGCCTGGCCGACCGAGTCACTGGCGGTAAAGGTCAACGATACAAGATTCCAATCCATGGATACATCCCAAATGAAGGAGTATGTCGAATTGATGAAGACAAAGAACATCCTAGATGGCAAGAAATATTGAGTCACCTGTCACTGCCGCTTATAGAGGTTTTAAAATACTGACCATAAGCGAAATAGGCCTGTATCGCCTATCCACCAACTATCCGGGAGATCTCCAAATTCATCGATCCTTTTGGCAGCAATTTTTTGTGTTGCTGACAACATTATTACCGGGAATGCAGATGCATATTTACAAGCATTAAGTAGGTGACGTTGAGTCTTGCGATCTGATTCTAGGTATTCGAAAATGCATTGTTTGAATCGAATGATATAAGGAAGACTAGTGCAAGAAGGTATTAGTATAGTTTTTTTTCTCAATTACAATCATCTCGTACTAAAATGTACCTGGTCATCACAGGGCCCATAATATCTCGATAGCATCCACTTTGATGCTCTACAACGAGATAATCCACTATGCCCTTGTTGACAATGAGAGCGCACCCCGTTGCCCACAAATCACCAAATACATTGGCAAAGCTGGTCATGATATCAGCCAAGACAACATCTGAAAAATAGACTGTTGCAAATACATTAAATGAGAATATTCGAAGCACCGATCTGCAGTAAAATTAAAAATAATGGTTAGTCTAATGCAATGTTCCTTATAATCCCATTCCTGTCAGAAAGAAGTAATCACCTTGAAAATCTATGGCGCTCCTTGTAATAGAATATATGGCCGGGCCAAAATACAATAAGAGAACATAGTACGTAACACATCAGTGGCAGCCAGCTGCGAGTAACGTTGGTTGAGGTGACCGCTCCCAACACAAACTTCCAGAAGGCCCACAAGTTGATGGCGACGATGGTGGTAAGAAGAGTAGCGATGTTAAAGAGTGGAGTATATATATTTCTTGACTTGTCGTTATGACTTATTCCAAGCAAAGATGCCGTATCGATGTGACATCTTTGCAAAATGTAAAGGTTGAGAGCCCAGCCCCATAAGCCAATGCAAAAGAGGACGATGGGACGATACGTTGCAGGAAGGAGGCTATATAACGAGGCGGAACCGACTACTAGATCGGGTCCTTGAACATCAACGTCCATGGCGTGAAGGAACTATCACAATTAACCTTCACCGATGAATAAAGGGTAGTGCAGTTGGTTGGTTGATTGGCCTGTTTCATTTCATACGTGCAGTATGTTCCTGAGTAAACAGTCACATCTGCAATTTGCCCACCACAGCTCTCAACCCACATGCCTGCCTTGGCAAATAAACAAGCCAGCCTCACAAGAAGAAACAGACTACATTCAGTTTTCATGGAGGGGTTTTTGATACTCAAATGAAACTATGTGCATATTGCTAAGCTATTGAATTGCACTAGGTGATATGGCGTCATTATCGTCCAACCTTATCTCACTAATACGACGAGAGTTGCTGGCATAGCACTTGCATTGCGGCCAACTATTTCAATGTATGATAATTTTATCCCTCGAATTGAACACACTGATTTTTAATCGCTGTCGCCTGCAAGAGCCAAGATTCAATTGAAAGTGGTTATGATACAGAGCTTGTATGATACAGAGTTTAGATGCAGTCACAATTTTTCGAATACCACCACTGGCATTATTTCCAAAGCATGGCGGTCGCTGTGACATTTACTGTTAATCTTTCTGTGCAATGCTGCGTTCTGTGGCTGTTTTAAAAAGTCGCAATGTTGGCATAAGTGCGCGCATGTTTACTACTACTCGCGCCATCTATCATGAAAATCCATTGGTAGGTCGACAGACACTCTTGCCCTCGAAAGTAAACTCAACGCTGACCTTTCCTCACTCGTCTGTTTAACAGGGTCTTCCTGGAAAACCGCGAAAAAGCATTGCTGCTATGGATGCGAAAGGGAATGCACCAACTATACCAAGAGCTCAAAGAGGGCTCCCACAAAAGCGATCGTTACCGGGAATAAAGCATATCATTGCCGTGGCGTCTGGCAAAGGAGGTGTTGGGAAATCCACTACAGCAGGTAAGAAACTAGCCTGTCAAATGAGGAGATCAAACATTGGTATCTAATTCCAGTTTTATTCAGTGAATATCGCACTTGCTGCTGCTAGCATGAAAAAGAAAGTTGGTATCTTGGATGCAGATATCTTTGGACCATCAATACCAACTTTGATGAATTTGAAAGGGGAACCGGAATTGACTGAACACGGCGATAATCTTATTCCACTCACCAACTATGGTGTTAAATGCATGTCCATGGGATTCCTTGTAGACAAGGAAGCACCAGTAGTGTGGCGAGGACTTATGGTTATGAAGGCTTTGCAACAGCTGCTTCATCAAGTTGAATGGGATGGACTTGACTTATTGGTCATTGACATGCCACCTGGCACTGGCGATGTACAATTAACAATCACACAACAAGTGATCTTAGACGGTAAGCTACTTGAACGGGGCATGGAGAATTGTAGTAAACAAACTTTGGCTGACTTGTTTCCTTAGGAGCTGTAATTGTATCGACACCTCAAGATATTGCCCTTATTGACGTGGTCAAGGGTACCAACATGTTTAAAAAAGTGGATGTTCCAGTAAGTTGGGATATTGGATCATTTATATACGCAGTATACACGAATTTAATAAGCTAACGTAACGAAATCTGTGAAGATCCTAGGCATCGTACAGAATATGGCGCTCTTCATATGTCCAAACTGCAATCATGAAAGTCATATTTTCGGAGATGGTGGGGCCATGAGAAAAGCACAAGACATGGGTATTCCTTTCTTAGGCGATATTCCACTTCATGCTGACATTTGTGACCTCTCTGACCAAGGCAAGCCAGTGGTTGTCAGTAGACCCGACAGCCCGTTCGCAACTTGCTACAAAGACATCACAGCCAAGATTCTCGATAAAGTCTTTGCTTCTTAATGGTCCGAAATAACTCGATGTGCACATGTTGTGCAATACCTAGATTCAGCTTATTGTATAAAGATAGTTTTCGCCTGTTACTTTTCCTATGACCCCATAACTAGCATCCCAAATGGCATATTTGCTATAAAAACCCGCAATATGGAATATTGTCACTCTCTAAATTTATTATGTGCATTTTGTCCACATCTTTAAATGCTGAGATATCGGACTGAGGGCTTGGAAGTTGTAATATTCGCGAATAAAGGTCATTTTTGAGGAGGTTGTGTATCTAAAAGAGTGCACTATTAACTCTCTATTGGACATACTTGTCCTTGATATCCTTCCATTGCTTCTGTTAATGCAAAAAGAGACGAGTTAGTAAGTGTTGATTCGTGTAAAATGATAACATTGAACAGGATGTTGAAATGATGGTGCAATAAAAGGCGAATGAGTATATTGATCGTGCATACGACTCGTATGTTAACAAAGTTGATTCGTTTTGCTGTAGTTCGATTGTTCCATTCTCGCATGCGTCTCCAAACGTGTTGAAAAATATATATTACTCGAAGACGGAATCAAAAAACCAATCGAGTACTTACTCCCTTGTTAAAGCTATCCCAAACCTTGGTGGAGGTGGTGTCGAAAGCAACCTCGAAAGCGAATGCGGAACCGAAGATGGTGGCAACGAACACTGAGTTCTTCTTGACAAGAGTGTTGTAGAAAGTGTTGGCGAGGGACATTTTCGTAGAGGGGGAATGCGAGAGAGTGACTTCAAAACAAATGCCAACCTGAACATAACAGCCGAAATTGATGACGCAAGCAATTTTCGGTGATTACTTGCGGTTGAGGTTCCATATTCAGACCTCGTCCACGGCACTGGGCAACACCGTCAGCCGCTCTTTTTCAACCTTTAATCATCACACCGGACAAAAACTGTTCGATATAATCCTGTCGGTCTCTTTTCAGCCCTACTCCTTTGGTAGCAACACTACTCTTAGTGCTGGTTTTTTGATTCTGTCTACGGTTACAATTAACAACGCAAATAGCAGCAGTCAAGGAAGAAGCGATCATTGACACTTTGATCAAAAATCTTCCAGTCTATCCTTTCAACTTTTACAAGAAAGACAATTTCCGCATCACCTTAAACAACTTTTTTAATATTTCTACCTGAATTACTTTGGCAAACATGGGGCTTTGCCTTTCCGCAGATGAGAAGGAAGATCGTCAACGAAGCAACAACATTGACAAAAAAATCGAGGAGGACAGCCGACGAATGAAACGAGAATGCAAGATATTATTGCTAGGCAAGTACACCTCAATCTATTCAAGCCATCGATGATTGTAAATGCAATTGACAGCACAGTACATATTTATGCCGTAATATTTACTCGTTTGCAGGAAGTGGCGAATCTGGTAAATCAACTATCGTAAAACAAATGAAAATCATTCACCAAAATGGTTATTCCAACGAAGAATTGTACCCTTGGCGCATCACTGTATACAAAAACTTGATAGAATCAGCGCAGGCCTTGGTATATGGCGTCATGAAATTTGGTTTGGAGTTTGAAAACCCCAAGAATGTGGTATGAACGCATCTCCTTACACTCTGCATCATACCGTACGAGCGTCATTCTTACACAACTTTATTATGCAGGAGCTTGCAAACAGGCTTCTGGAATACTCAGTTCCTACTGAACTCTCATCGTCACTTAACCCAGAAGTTGTCATCGCGATCAACAGTATATGGGCAGATTCAGTTGTGCCTAGGCTGCTCGACCGAGGTGGCAGCGACTTTTACCTGATGGACTCGGCTCCATAGTAAGCTTAATTTTTAGTATATGCAGTACGAAAGCCTTAATGTTGCACGCTCTAATTATCACGCTTCCCTTATAGCTTTTTTGGGGAGGTGACACGAATCGGCCAAGCAGACTATATACCAAACGTATCAGATGTCTTGAGAGCTCGACAAAAGACAACTGGTATAACTGAAACCCGGTTCAATATGGGACAATTGAATATTCAGTAAGTTGATTTTACATTATTCACCAATTCATCACAACTCGTTTCTAATGGACATCCAATGTTACCTAGTATGTTTGACGTAGGAGGTCAGCGATCAGAACGCAAGAAATGGATTCACTGCTTTGAATCAGTCACATCAATAATTTTCTGTGTCGCTTTAAGTGAATATGACCAAGTGCTGTTGGAAGAATCTGGCCAGGTAAACTTGCTTACGATCATAACAATGAATGAAATGTCATAACATGTCCTAACCATCTTTGCCTTGATCTTTTGTAGAATCGTATGCAAGAGAGTCTTGTACTCTTTGAGTCAGTCATAAATAGTCGGTGGTTTGTCCGAACGTCCATCATTTTGTTCTTGAACAAAGTGGACGTTTTCAAATCCAAATTGGCCAAGATACCGCTGGAACGCTACTTTCCCGATTATTCAGGTGGCTCGGACGTCAACAAGGCGGCAAAGTATATCTTGTGGCGGTTCAGCCAAGTCAATCGAGCCAAACTCAACATTTACCCGCAGTAAGTATATGTTTTCCTTCAAATTAATTCAGGACAACGTGAGTTGACTGTTTTTGTTGTAGCTTAACTCAAGCAACCGATACATCCAATATACGACTTGTGTTTGCGGCAATCAAGGAAACCATTTTACAAAACGCATTGAAGGATTCTGGCATATTATAAAGCCCAGGTTCTCCAACAAACGATCTTTCAACAATACGCCCGTCGTAACTTTTTATTGCTCACTCTCGTTTAATCTTCTCGTTTATATTAATCAGCCCCAATTGCATAACAATTCAACACCACTCTACCCTTTCACATCTACAATCTCATACGATCAGCTCAGGTCTTGCTGTATCCCAGCTTGTCTGACCACGTCCTTCTCCCTCCCGCCATAATTTAATTTTTTTTCTTTCCTTCCTAGCGTTTTTTGATTCCTTTCATCCAGGAAACATTTGCAGAGGAATAGCTTTCTATTCTCGAACCCACTATATCAAAGTATAGCTTGTATTCAGATGTATCGGCGGCATCTTGAATACTACTACTTCTTGTAAAACCAAATAAAAAAGTCCAGAACGTAAGGCACTGGTTGCCTTACGCTTGTTTAAACATTATTCAATTCAGTGGGGGATATGGGGGTTAAAATTAGAAATTTGTCTTCATACAGTAAATAAGAAATGTCTCTAGACCAGAGACACAATGCAGTGTACACAAGAACATAATAGATAGGTTAAATAAGCGACAAAACATAAATAAATTTGAAGGAGGGCAAATTAAAGACATGGTGGTATAACTATTTGACTAGATCACGTAGAAGATGCAGGTGACCTAGGAGGTGAGATGGCACCGAGAGACGACTGGCTATCAGGTGTGATGGAAACGGATGGTATCTGAATGTTTAATCTGAGGTTGGACGAGCTTGCTGGGGCACTGGTTAAGCTGTTGCCTTGGCCAGATAAGGACGCTGGTGTAGTGGTGCGTAGAATGGAAGATTGGCCTCTTGCTTGACTCTTGCCGCTGATGTACAATATGGCATCATCTGATACAGACTCACCATATGAAATCAGCTCTGCTAGAGTATGGCCAGTTTCGCTGTCGAGGAGGGCAGGGTCGGCACCGTTCTGCAGTAACAACTCGGCAATGGGGAAAGAAAATTCTCGAGGGGTAGGTTGAGCGATTCCTGCATCAAAGCTTTCTTTAATGGAATGAGGATGTTGAAGGGCCAAGTGAAGTGCATAGTGTGGGATACTGGGGTTCATATTTTCATATGGGTCATTATCACTTGCTGAAAACGCCAAATTAAGTGTCGTGCTGGTGTTGACTACCGGTATGGTCATGGGAAGGCTTCGATCGTCTGGTCCAAGTTTGACAGCCATTAAACTCTGCTCTAATGATACAGGGTGGTGTCTACCGACGTCACTCTTTCCGTCATGACTATCCGAGCCAAACGATGAAATGGAGGTTCTTTGTGACCATGCTCGAGATCCACCAGTTCGTTTAGCATTGATGTTCGCTCCAAGTGAAATAGCTTGAACAACAGCCATTGTATTATCTTCGTCTACGCCGGAGAAAAGGAGTTCGGTGGCATCGTTGGCGTTGAGGATGGTCTTGTTGACAAATGCTTTATCTATATACTTTGCTGTGATAAACTTTTGCTTCACTTCTCTTGAATCGTTGTTAGATGGTTTACGAGGTCTATCAGTGGCGTCATCCGACAAGAGAGCTTCCCAGATACGATTGGATCTGTTGTTGCCAATGGCCTGTAACAACTCCACGATATCAGGTGTATAGGAGGTTCGATCTAGTGTAAGGGAGCGAACTTTGGACACATGTGTGCCAAGGCTTCGATGAATGCCGGAACATTCTACCGTGGCGGGAGAAAAAAACAAAAGTTAAACCCTATCAGTTGTGTATGCATGCAGGGAGCCACTGTAACAAACACTTACCAATGCAAAGCAGTATTCCCAAATTGATAGAGCACCATTCTGGATTCTTTGTTCCGCAGTCTGCGCAGTTGAGGTTAGATGGATTTTCCCGGAGGTAGGCCAACAACCTTGAGCTATCTTGATTCTCTGTTTGGTCGACAAGGGAAGTCCCAGTGCCGAAGACAGGGCCTGTATGGCTACCACCACTGCCAAGATTGCTAAATCCAAAAGCAGTGTGGAATGATCGTCGATTACGTTCTGTTGGGCTCAGTATACCACCGATGGCATCAAAGACGTCTGCCGTAGACTGGGATGCAGCATTAATTCGTCTCATGTATTTTTCTCGGGTATTGGTGGCAAATCCGTTCTTAATAGCTCCGCTTAAAGAACGACCCAAAGGTTTTTGCTTTGCTGATGGAGAGTTCAGATCGAATTGGGTATTTTCGTTGGAAGGGTCTTGCAAATGAAGGGTACTGTTCATTCCATTCAGCAGGCTTTCTATGGCATTACTTATACATGCTATCCAATTGTTCATATCTTCCTGAGATGTTGCTTGGTAGGTTCTACGAGACTGAGGAGTAATAATTTCGAAGCAGAATCTCCGATCAACATTACGAGCCTCGCGAACAGTAGCAAATCGTAGATTGATTGGTTCATTATGCGCCTCGAGCTGTCTTTTCCAGTTACTGTACTCATGTAATTGTCCGCTACTCAATACACACCAATATCTGAGAGTAATTATTTCCATAACCAGTCAATACTCGCCAAGTGGTCCAACCCAATAGTTTCACGTGATGGTACTACTTACTTGTGCCAATTCACCGATGCCACATCAAATGTATTGCTTTTGGAGGGTCGAGACGTGGAGAACAGAAATCCTTCCTTTCGTCGGCCAGTCTCAGTAGGAATAGATCGATCATGCTGCTCCAGATCTCGTATGCCTTTAAATCTATCTGCATCTGCCATGACAGCACTTATAGAAAAATTCTCGGAAGGTTCATCACTGTCGTCCATTGATCTTCGCACACCAATAGATAACATTGGCTCGGAGGGAACTCGTTCAAGTGAGGGTTGGTCGGTAGTACTTAATTTATGTTCAAGGAGACTCCTTCTTTCTTTTCGCTCCTTAATTAATTGATTGTCCTCCTTGGAAGATGCGTCAATGGCTGCGTGTAACTCGATCAGCTCGTTTCGATTAAGCCCCAACTCCGAGGCCACCGTTTGGTAAAAGGTGTATTGCTTTTCATAATAATTAGTAAGATAGCGTAAGACGTCGTTTTCTTTCCTTCCGCCGTGTAAATCTTGCATAAACGCATGGTAATCGAATCTTGTAAGCCCGAATTGCTTACGCTTAGAGAAGTGTCTGCTTTCGTATTCAGTCTGCCGGCGAGCTTTCTGTTTTTCTGACTTGAGACTAAGATATTTAGATAGATGTGCATAGTATTCTTTGCTTTCTTCCTCGAACTGCCGTCGTTTGGCTTCGGCTCCCTTGATATCGGACTCGTAAAGCTTCTTCAAAGGATCAATCAAGAGAGCTTGCATGGAATTATGAAGGCTATTACGTTGTGAATGAATATAAGGAGAAGCTCGATTTAAATATGTCGTGGTAAGAGGTTCCAGCGCTGGAGTGTCTCGAAGCAGCTTGACTAAAGCTTCGTCGGCCTCCAAACTTGCTCGCTGAGCTTCTAGAGATGCGATGGCAGCTTTGAGAATTCGTTTAACCGTCGCTTTGAGGGATGCCGTTTTGCTCTCCAACTGACTTATGGTTGCGCGAAACAATGGACCATCCTCGATGCCTTTTTCACCATGGGTTTCCCACTGAGGCGAAATCTGAGAAGGGTCATTTGCAGAAATGTCCGCTGATAGAGCAGGAGATGGTGCTTTCGCAACAACTGATGCTGGAGGTGAAGTCATCCAAGCAATAATTTAAAGGGAAAGACCGGGTGGGAAGGCTGCAGCTCAGTAGTGAAGGTTAAAAAATATGGCCAGAAGAGGTTGGTCAGACAAATGTGGTGGCTTGGACCGCATAAATCATCGTGGTACGCTTGTTGGCAATGGTATTTTTTATATAGAAAAAAAAAAACTTTTTGGCTGGAGGTTGACATGAAATAGTCTAGTTTATCTATGGCCTTCTAGAGTTGGTTGACCTTTTCTTTGATCAAGTTCAAAGCGCTACCCTTTTGGAACCATTCGATCTGATCGGTGCTCATAGTATGCTTAGCTTCAATTTCAAATTGCTCTCCTCCTTGCTTCTTGACAACCAGTGTCACAGCTTTTCCAGGAGCGATCCCCTTAACACCGATCGTTTCAACAACATCACCACCAGAGAGTTTCTCCCAGTCGTTTTCGTTGGCGAACGTTAATGGAAGAACACCTTGCTTCTTCAAGTTGGTCTCATGGATACGAGCAAAGGAACGAGCAACAATAAGCGGGCATCCAAGGTAACGGACTTGCAAAGCAGCGTGCTCGCGTGCTGAACCCTCACCATAATTGTGCTAGTGTCGTCCAAAAGTTAATATAAAAAATCGCATGAGTTACGCAGGGCGTCAAACCCCAATTTAAATCTTTAAGATATACTTACATCAGCAATGACCATCCATGGCTGGTTTTGGGACTTGTAGCTCTTTGCCACCTCGGGAATGCTGCCTTCTTTACCAGTGGTAAAATCAGTCACAACGTTGACCTTGTCATTATCGGCGTTGAGAGCGCCAATCAAGGTGTTTTCAGCAATGTTCTGAAGATGACCCTTGTACTTGAGCCAAGGTCCAGCAGCAGAAATGTGATCAGTGGTGCACTTGCCTTGCACCTTAACCAAGACTTTCAAATTCTTCATCTCGTCTCCGTTCCATGCATCAAATGGATCCAAAACTTGGAGACGGTTGGACTTGGGATCAACCTTGATCTCAACACTTTCGTCAGATGTGGGTGTGGGGGAGGGGGGTTCGTAGGTGGCTCTTCCAGCGTCGAATCCTTGGCCAGGCAAGTCATCACCATGTGGGGGTTCAAAGCGGAATTCTTGTCCATTCTTGTCCTGAAGGCTATCAGTCATGGGGTTGAAAGACAACTTGCCAGAGAAAGTCATAGCGGTGACGATCTCAGGAGCAGCCAAGAAGTTCATGGTCTTGGGGTTGCCGTCATTTCGGCTACGGAAGTTACGGTTGAAAGATGTCAAAATGGCATTTTCTTCGGGCTTGGACTTGTCAATGTCGGTACGCTTCCATTGACCAATGCAAGGTCCACAAGCGTTGGCCAAAACTTGAGCACCAGCATTCTCAAATTCCTTGACCTGACCGTCACGTTCGATAGTGGCGCGGATCTGCTCAGAACCAGGAGTGACCAAGAAGTTGCTCTTGGTGCTGATGCCAGCAGCAGCGGCTTGTCTAGCGATGGAGGCAGATCGTGACATATCCTCATAGGAAGAGTTTGTGCAGGATCCAATCAATCCAGCAGACAACTCATCCTTCCATCCCTTCTCCTTGACAAGATCCTTGAACTTGCTAAGAGGTGTGCTCAAATCAGGTGTGAATGGCCCGTTAATGTGGGGCTCGATCTCGGAAAGGTTCAATTCAATGACCTTATCATAGTGGGAACCTTCATCAGCACGCAAAAAGTCCTTGTGGGCGTCAGCTGCCTCAGCGACGGCACGGCGACCAGTGGCACCAAGGTAGCCACGCATCTTGTCAGTGTAAGGGAAGACAGATGTGGTAGCACCAACCTAAAAAATGTCGGTCTAATTAGTTAACCATCGCCCGCTTTAAATATATCATTGTCGTCGCAAAGCATTTACCTCAGCACCCATGTTACAGATTGTGGCCATACCAGTGCAAGACAAGGTTTGTGTACCTTCGCCAAAGTATTCAATGATGTGACCGGTACCACCCTATAGAAAGAATTGGTATGTGAATACGTAAATATAATTAATCACTCAATGACAGCTAGGACTTACTCTGACAGTCAAATCACCAGCAAGCTTGAGAATGACGTCCTTGGGGCTGGTCCAAGGGTTGAGCTTGCCAGTCATCTTGACACCAATAACATTAGGAGCCTTCAACTCCCAAGGAATGTTGGCCATAGCGTCGACGGCGTCAGCACCACCAACACCAATGGCAAGCATACCCAGACCACCAGCATTAGGAGTGTGAGAATCGGTACCCAACATCAATTTACCGGGAGCTGCATAGTTCTCAAGAACGATCTGATGAATGATACCTAGTAGGGTGTTAACATATAGCACGTCAAAATGTTATAAAGGGGAAGTTTCATCCTTACCACTTCCGGGTCTCCAGAAGGCAATACCGTACTTCTTTGCGGCACTTTCGAGGAAATCGAAGATCTCCTTGTTGTTGGTAATGGCGGTGTCAACGTCTTTATCGGCACCAGCGAAGGCTTCAATCAAGTGATCGCAGTGAATGGATGATGGGACAGCAGTTGTCTTCATGCCAGAGAGCATAAACTGAAGAACAGCCATTTGAGCTGAAGCATCCTGCATAGCAACACGATCTATTACACCACAACCGTTAATACAAAATCAACGATCACGCCATATTGTGCTGCGTTACAAACCTGGCGACAACTTGAGGTAAGTCTCTCCACGAACGGGAATAGTTTCTTCAGGGTTGGTAATATGAGAGTACAAAATCTTCTCGGCCAAAGTAAGGGGTCTGCCGTCCAGGATTCGCTTAACCTTTGCAAGGTTGTCTGTCAATTTGGTATATGGCGGAGTGATTGTACGGCAATCTTTCTCAGGTACTGGGTTCGCGGACGTGGCAAGACGTCTTCGCAGCATGCGAGAACTAGATACTAGTGATGTTCTAGCAGACAACATAGCGGTAACCATGGTTGCCGAGGAAAAGAGAGGGGAGGAAGAAGGAAGAGAGAAAGTCTTAGACTTAATTGACGTTAAAAAAGTTTCAGCTTGGAAATGAGATGATCTCGTTTTTTAAATCTCCGTCCATCACGTGCTTAGACCAGACTTCAACTTGATCGGAACCTCATTTGCAAGTGTAAGAAAAGATGGAAAGAGTTACCGCACTGTATTAACCAAATCCTGAAGTTCAGTTCAATGCGGCTGAAGTGAGGGTATATGCCAAATTAGTAAGATTTTTATCCATCACTCCACCATAAAAAGGGCGTCATGTTCTACTATGATGAGAGGGACCGTCAAACCAAACACCAACAAGCCATTTTGTAAACAGGTTGTTTCCTCTCGTTTGACCAGTGAATATTCCTATAAGTCGGCGAGTTTTATACCATTTCGAATTTTATAAAGCATACCAGTTAATTTGGTTCATAATGAGAAGACTAGTGTATTTATATCGCGTTGCAAATATACTTGAAGACAAATTTTGTTTGTTTGGCAGTTTGTGGATTGATATGCAAAAATAAAAAGTTCACATGTAGAAGCTGCAGACTATGTCAACTATTGAGAATTGCATACGTTCTAGAAACATAATTTAAAGGTGTTTGATGACATTTTCGACAAGGCTGACGTTAAGGCCGGTATTGTCGGGCTCAACAAAAAGCTGCTTAACAACACCGTTTTCAACAACAGCAGCAAAGCGCTTGTAGCGGTGGTTACCAAGGACACCAGTTGCATCAAAGTTCAAATCAAGAGCTTTGGCAAGGCCACCGGCAGGATCAGCCAAGAGCTTGACTTCGCCCTTGTTGCCAACCGACTCACCCCAGGCGTTCATAACGAAAGCGTCGTTAACGGAAACGCATGCGACGAAATCAACACCCTTGGCCTTGAGATCATTTGCTTGCTTAATATAGCCGGGTAAATGGCTCTTGGTACAACCAGGTGTAAAGGCACCGGGAACGCCAAAGAGGATAGCACGCTTCTTGTCGCCAAGGAGCTCGCCAGCCTTGTAAGTCTCGGCAGGAGAAGAACCCTGTACTTCCACGTTAGGAATACAGTCTCCTACCTTGAGATAAGCAGCTGAGGAAGAATGGAAGGATCGCTTAGCCTGGGTAAGGAACGTACGACTGACACTGAGCATATTGAGGAGAGAAAGAAAAGAATATATTGTGACGCGCTTCAAGAACCCAAGCATGACGAATTTATCTACAGCGCTCCGCTGCCTGAAAAAGCCACCTCCGATACCCCCAACCTCGGTTCTCTCTGTCTTTGCTTCAAACTACCCCTATTGCAGGTCCCTCATGGATTCCAACGACAACTTGCAGGATCTAGTTCGTGGATTTCTCAAACAGCACACCACCTATGATGTTCTTCCTGTCAGCTATCGGTTGATTGTGCTGGATACCCAGCTCTTGGTCAAGAAAGCATTAGCGGCCTTAATGCAGAACGGTAACATGCCTAAGCGAATGTTAGAACATTAGCACGACATTCACTAATTCTATTCCATCATTTCCAGGTATTGTCTCTGCACCACTATGGTCCAGCCAAGATCAAAAGTTTGCAGGCATGCTCACCGTTTCTGATTTCATAAACCTAATTCAATACTACTACACACACTCCTCGGTAGAAGACGCCCTTCACGACATTGAAAGTTTTCAAATTCAACACATGCGAGACGTTGAAAAACGAGTAGGAGCTCCAGCACCTCAATTACTCTCAATACATCCTATGTCAACTTTATATGACGCATCCAAATTGCTGGTAGAAAGCAGATCACACCGTATACCACTGCTAGACAGAGAAGCCGAAACGCAGACTGAACTGATTGTGAGCGTTCTCACCCAATATCGCATACTCAAATTTATAGCTGTCAATGTAAGGATGATGATGTTATGTAGTTGTGTGGACTTGCAAGGGGATCTTTTTCCTAACAGGACCATTGTGACTCTAGTTTCAAGAAACACGGGCGTTACGACAGCCTCTTCATGAATTGAAGATCGGAACATACGAAAACATTGCGATAGCGAAAAAAACCACACCTATTATCCAAGTCATAAATATGTTTGTGGAAAACCACATCAGCGCTGTGCCGATTGTAGATGATGAAAATGTCGTGCTCAATGTATATGAAACAGTGGATGTCATGGTGAGTATCGATCGCGATAAGCTTTGGGTTCAGAGTAAATGCTTATGCTGTTTAACAGAGTATCGCAAAATCCGGCAAATACGATGAACTGGATGTGCCTGTTGGCGTGGCCTTAGAAGCGAGACCAGATGTAAGCCTTTTTGATGGGGGAGAGTGTAGGTGGTCCTCTAAATACGATCGATCCTTATTTGTCTTCCTTTCCACAGGACTTCCCTGGTGTTCACACGTGTACATTGAATGATACCCTATACTCCATCTTTAGCACAATTCGAAAGCGGAGAGTGTACCGATTGATCGTAGTTGATCAAGATAACAAGCTGAAGGGTATTGTCAGCTTATCAGACATCCTGCGATACTTGATAGGTTAGCAATATATTGGCTCTAGAATGTGAACAAAACACAGTAATACGATCCGTGGTGGTGGTTTTTTTTCGTTTACTATTTTTTGAAATTAAGGGGTTGTGGAAGATAACAAGAATACGACCCATCTCAAACTGTGTATGCGTGTACAAAATAAAATGGTAATAATAGAACAAAAAAAGAGGCAGTAGTGGGATAAGATAGGATTGTAGAATTTTTGCGGATTGAACAATGGAGTTCGGACGAAAAGTGGAATGGGGAGGGTTAATGGCTATGTCGGAAGAATAGCCAAGGAGAAAAGAAAAAAAAAGTCGAGTTATCTATTTACAGTGTTGAAAAGGAATATAACAAATGGTAGGGGAGAGAGAAATTTTGAAAAAGGACTTTTGGCTCTAGTAAAGGGATGAAAAAGGGTAGTAGCTCAAGGAAGCTTGATCTTGAATTGCATACCATGCATAGAACCCGTCCATAAGAAGCGTGAAGCTAAGACGGCCAAAGCGATGGGCACAGTCCAGTCATCTGTGATCTGCAAGGTTGCGGCAAGGCCAAAAAACAAACTCATAACTGTAAATACAGCCTGTTGGCCGCCTACCATGATGATGGTAGGTGCCGCTGACTTCTCTGGATTTGGGTATAGGCAAGGCAATTCGGTATCGCCTTGTTCCTTGATGTTCAGAGCCTTGACTTCTTCTTTGTCATCGCCTTTGTCTTTGATCTTGCTGTCAACTTTCAACTTTTTATCTTGCGTCTTGGATATCTTGCTCCCGGGCTTCAACGCTTGAGACGGCCATTCCTTGGTTACTATAGCCTCTGGTTTCTTCACGGTTTCAATGTCCTGCTTAGAGCTGCTGACCTCGCTGTTGCCATTGCGGTCATCATCATCAGAATCGTCATCATCAAACACATGATGATGCCTTCCTTCGTCACCTACACTGAGATCACCTCGAAGCATTTTTTCCAGAAGCTGAGTGTCATTCATCCTGAAAGATAGTCGTTTCGATGCCATGAGGAGCTGTGAGCGCCGTCTAGGGTCTGGCTGGTCCCTGTCTTCGTCGTTGTCGTCCTCCTCCATGCGATTGATTTTGGAGTCATGTCTGCTCTGTTTCAAGATTGATACTGGCGCTGCAGTCGATATGGTCGCCTTCTTGGTGGGTGGTGTGTTGGTGGATGATACTGCATCGGGAGTGTCAAGTTGCTAGAAAGACAGAAAATGGGGAATCCCAAAATGTTATCAGACACGTTTGGCATCGGCGGTGCGCGATTAAGTTAAGAGGGAAAGAAAATGGATAGAACATAGGGTTTGCCTTGAAGCTATCGGTCTATGATTGTGTCCACTAGGATCTTACCTGCTGTAAGTGAGCCACTAGCTCCTCTAAAGATGTAAACTCTTGCTCTAACTGGGACACCAGTTCCTCTTTCAGTCGTAATTCTTGCTTGAGTGTTTCTGTATCAGTGGTATGGTATTGTAATTGTCGTATTATATCCTCCTTGTCTTGATTCATATCCTCAATGGTATCTTCGAGCTCCACAATCTTGTTTTGAAGTTCGGCAGCATAGGAGCCTTGGGATATATAGGAATGAATGACAGGTCTGCAAATATGTTGCGCTTCGACTTTTTGTTCATCCGATTCTGGAGGTAAGGTCATCACCACAGCTGATTGATCAATGGAGGCAGCCGTAAAACAACACGTCTCCTCACACAATGCAGATCCATTGATCTACATAAACCTCGCGGGTCAGTCAACCGAACCTTGCAAGCCGCCAAAACAAAACAGAAACCAAAAAACACAAAACACAAAACACAAAAAAAAAAGTACCTGTCTTTGTAGCAGATTAATCATTTGCACGAGATATTCATACTCAGGACCAACAGATTTTAGCTTGATGACTTCCTCTTCCCTGTGACGATTCAGTTCATTGGTCTTCTCATCAACATCCATTTGCAGCAATTTATTTGCACGTTGAAGTCGAATATTGGCCAGGGTCAGTTCGCTGATTTGTTCTTGCAGTGGCTGGGTGGTTTGCTTGATTAAATTGTCGGTATCAATCTTTAATAAACGGTTTGTTCGCAATAATTTGACATTTTGCAAAGTCATAGCCTCGATTTGATTCTCTAACTGTCGAATCCGCGTCGTACTATCACCTCGCTGGATTTCTCGCTGTTCAGATTGAACAGGCTTTATATTGGGCTCTATGTTTGTCTGTGAAAGGAGTTGGTTGGTCATTTAGCCTGGATGACCCACTTTGCCCTTGGGGGAGTTTTTTTTTATTATAATTACCTCGACATCATCGTATGGTATGGAGTAATTCATAAGGTTGGAATTCACGCTGAATCTTGAACTTTGCGCGTCCAGCATGGTGGTGGCCCCTTGTGTTCGCCGCGACATGAGTTCAAAAGACGATTACAGAATTTACAAGATGAAGCTGGAAAAAGGGAACTATAGCGGAAAATCCTCGTTGACTGTTCCTTGAAATGAAGACGTTGCACGAGCTTCAAGCTCGCAACAAAAATTTTGGGAGCTTTTCCCCGCTCGGCCTAAACTTGTTTCCAGACGCCTCATGAACCATTGAAATTTCCACTTCCACCCAAATGTTGAACATGATACAACAGAAGCGGGCCATACTACTCCAGTCTTACTATAAGCACCTACTCTATCGCTCAAAGGCTGGTCCAGCTATAGCCATCTACCCTACTCAACATAACAAAACCTTCCATTCGTCCTCTTCACACCCCGCAGCTGTGCGCTCAATCCCCGCAAGGGACAATGTGCCAATATTCTCGTCGTCTACTTCTTCCGCAATATTATCATTATCTCAACAAACAGCTCAATACTCTGTGCTTTATGAACCACTGCAGCCAAGGATCCCTGCTTGCGATAACACTGGCCATTTATCGATTGTCGATTATTTTGACCCCGCTTATGTCCCGCATAAGCCAGCTTATATTTTTAACCATGCCGCCTCTGGTTTTGCCAAGCCGGGCCGCACGGTCTGTATAACACCAGAAGAAAGTGTCCATTACTTTAGTGTGCAAGTAGGAGAAGACTCTTATTTCAAGCGCTACAATGCTCTCGGAGTGGCTGACGGCGTCGGCGGCTGGAGAAACCATTCAGGCAAGACCTTATTTTTCAGATGACGCTTGGGGTAAATTTTGCCATGTTGCTAACCAGCCTTTTGTGTTTCCAGGGGCTAACCCAGCACTCTACTCACGGAAACTCATGCACTATGCGTACCTCGAAATGGAACAACTAGATCTTTCATCCACTCCCCCCGCATCACTTTACAGCCGAAAGATCGATCCAGTGGAAATACTGCAGCGCAGCTATGACAAAAGCTCACAGGATGCCAAACATGAAGGCATAGTAGGCTCCTCAACTGCTTGTGTCGTCGTCTTGGGCAACGATGAGCTGAAGATTGCCAACCTCGGAGACTGCGGACTGTCCATTATCCGACATAACAATTTTGTTTTCCGTACGGAAGAACAGCAGCATTCGTTTAATTTTCCTTATCAATTAGGCACAGGCTCATTTGATTCACCTCAAGACGCACAGGTGCATATACTTTTTTTTTTCTTTCTCGCATTTCTCAGGGCATGAAAATGTTGTATAATAGAGACTCGCATTCTAACATATCCATTTCCACAGCAATTCACAGTCAAAATAGAGAAAGGCGATATCATCATTTTGGCATCGGATGGCTTGTTTGACAATCTATTTGACGATGATATCCTCGACATTGTGTGTGAACAGGTGTCTCCCAAATTGGAAGGCGTTTTGACCACAGGACCAGACTTTCCGGAAATCGATCCACAAGCTATATCGGATGCTCTGGCGCTCCGAGCTAAGCGTGTTAGTGAAGATAATGACAATGGAAGCTCCCCATTTCAAACTCGAGCTATGAAAGAAGGCATGTACTACCAGGTAAAAGTCGAGGTTTCTTTACTCCAAAGAAAATAATGTAATATTGACATATTTGAGTAATTTTTAAGGGAGGTAAAGCGGATGATATCAGCGTGTTGGTTGCTATCATTAAAGATGTCAGCTGAGCCGCTAGTAGACCAAGGAAAAAAAAAAAAAGACGTTGAATAGCCCGGCAGCGCCAATTGGCTTCTTTAACCCCCCACAAAAAATTCACCCCTCCAAATAATGTTGGATAAATTCTTTTCAGCATCGATAACATTTTTGTAGATATATTGTGCCTTCCATTGCGTTTTGTATTTTAAAATAAACTTCCGCTTCCAAATGATGACGTAGTGTCTCCCGAGCTTTTTTTATCTGACCTGTTTGGTGAAACAATGTCATTCATTAATTTCCAAAACACATAGATTTTAGAGCAATGAGTGATTGGGAGAACGATTTCGACGACGACGAGCCTATCGTTCCTGTTGTCAAGAAGAAGTGGGACGACGAAGACGTTGAGGACGATATCAAAGAGTCTTGGGAGGAATCCGATGAGGAGGAGAAGCCCCAGCCCGTTGCTGCTCCCGCCAAAAAGAAGATCCCCCTTGCCCAAAAGATTGCCGAGCGTCAAGCAGAGGAGGAGAGAAAGAAGCAGGAGTTGGATGCCAAGCGTTCCGAGTTGGTAAGCTATACTTGCAGTTCCTGAGCACCAGTGGTCTGGGAAACAAGTTCTAACATACAACTAGGCCAACCGAGCACAACCCGAAACCGACGAGGAGGCCTTCGAGCGCAAGGAACGTGAGAAGAGACTTCAGATCGAATCTGATATCCAGAATGCCTCTGACCTCTTCTCCGGCGTTGCTGTTGATGGTAAGTCACATTGCCGTTCCTTGGTATGCCATCTAAATTTTGATTTATTAATATTTTTATAATACAGATGGCTCTGAACCTATCGAGCAGATGAAGCCACTCACTAAGGAGCAATTTGCAGCCTACCAAACACGATTGGTAGAGACCATTAGCGCACATCAGGTTTGTTAACCATTAAGCGTTTGTATGTCCAAGTATGTCACCTTCCTGCGACTAACCACATCGATTTTCAACAGAAATCTGGACAATACAAGGTCTTCTTGGAAAACTTTATTCGTGAACTGTGCTTACCGATCAAGGATCTTGAAGTGCGTAAGATTTCCTCCACTCTTACTGCACTCGCCAATGAGAAGCAACGCCAACAACGAGAAGCTGCCAAACCCAAGAAGAAGGGCAAGGAAAAGCCAACATTGCAGGGTAACCAAAAGACTGCTGGTCGTCCCGATACAGCTGCTTATGATAACTTTGACGATTTCGATGACTTTATGTAATTTCTACACTGCACGCCCCCACATTCTTTTCCTAAACAACCATAAAAAGTACGCTATAATCATGTCTATCATTTTTAATGTTGATGAGAGCAATTGGGCCCGTGGGTATGGCTACTATGACCTCCAAACATATCGCTCAATCCAGGCATACCAGGCATACCCATACCGGCCATGGCAGCAAGAGGATCATACTTGCCTCCATTCGCCTTCATATCACGAGCTTGTTTATAGGTCTCTTCCATCATACGTCTCGTTTCAGGGTCACTATTCTCGAACATTTCCTTCATTTTGGATTGCATATCGTCCGGGAATTGGCTAGCCGGTGGTTGTTTTGGGACTTCACCTGCGGCAAGGTTTAAACCGTTAAGGAGAGCTTAATTGGGCAAACGCACATTACATCAATTCACCTTTTTCCTCAGCTCGAACGAGCTCATTGTATACATCACGGGTACTCTTATAGCGTAACTCTGGCCATTGTTTACCTTGCTCCTTCTTGCGTAAAAAGAGGATAATTTGCGCCTTCTTAAGCTGTGGATCAATAGGAGTGAGTAATATCCCCCCACTTTCGCAACATGGTGTGCCAAAAAGGCGCTATCCGTACCTTTACCCGGCACTTTTCAGGAATGATTTCTTTAGCAAGTTTTGAAATCTTGAAGTTGTAGTTCGCTCCGTTATGATTGTACTGGAAAGATTTGTAAATCTCACGAGTGGTTTTTACATGCACTCCTTGATCGACTCACTTACCACATCAAAATTTATACTTTGCGCTTGAACATCCAACTTGTATTGATCTTCCGTGAGGGTATCTGCGTCTTTTATCGTGAGATATAACCTAAAAGGGCGTTACGCTTAGCAATTTGTAAATATTCCGGCTGGCGTCTTTGCCACCATCCCACCGCTCAGCTTACATTACAGACATATCCGATTGGTCCCAGCCATAGCCTGTTGTAATGTATACATTCTGGATTTTAGCCTGTCGAGACATCATCAGTAGGCACCCAAAGGTTTACATGAAGAAAAAAAATCCCGGCCATACCTTTTCTCTTCCAATAGGCTGGGGCATAACCTTCCCTTGAGCCGCCATTTCCGCTTCACGCCTCTTCCGAGCTTCCTCGATCCTTTGCCTCTCCTGCGTCTTTAATTCTTCTTGCTTTTCTGAATCCTCTGCTCGCTCCAATAGCTTTTGTGATTTTGCAATGACGGTATCTAAAAGAGCTTTCACGGAATCTCTCTCGGCGAGATTCTTCAACCGCTCAAGCTCAACAATGTCTGAACGGTGGGCTGCTGAGCCGATGGTGGCCATGTTGTCCTGTGAATTAAAGCGGCAAAGATCGGATTGAATCAAAGTCGCGGGTGTGAAACTTGGGGAAGAGATTCCAGCTCAGCCGACATAGTGACTAGCACGACATTGACAGGTTCGTATCTTTTCCATGGGTGCAAGAGTGGCAGCGTCAAGTCGTCAGATTACAATATTTTAGTCTGGTTGACATGGGATCATACTACAATAAATAAAATTCACTTCTCAGTGTGGTCGTCGGCATGGATGGGTTACATCGGTTATTTTGTTTCTGTGGGGCTAATACCAAACTTGACTTCATCGTTTCGTAAAAGGAGAAAACGGCATGAAAATGACAACGTGCTCCTCACCGCTACTACCAAATTGAAACAAGCCTCTCACATGCATGGAGAAATAATGACATGGTATGGTAGACCATATGGGAAGAGAGCGATAACAAATGGAATGAACGCTGATTAATGATGTATCATTCCTGCCCACCCCTTTCATAACCTGTGCTTCCCAAAGGCAGGCATGTTTAAAAAAAGTATTTACCATCCAACACATTTCATGATTGGTGTTGCTAGCTGGCTGCAAAATGATGTTATATGATGCAAACTATGGTTTTGATGGCGTGAACTAATCGTTAAAATTATTACTGATGGATTTTTAATTAAAAACGTTGACTTGGATGCAGGGTGACAAATGGGGAGTCAATTCCAACGTCATTGGTTGGATAGGAAAATGCCTTCGGGGGGAACCTTTCAGATTGAAACATTGCCCACAAGCTTACAAACAGGAGATGGGGTGGCTGTCTCGTGACCATGACTCATTCTTTATATAAAGGTAGGCCTCCAACCCGATGGATTTCCATCTACTAGTTCTTTCCAACATGCTCATATCATAATCAAACAAATCTCTACTACCTACTCTCTGTTGGATAAACTACCTACCAGACCTTTAAAATTTCACAGCATGATCGAACGTGATAGACTTCAACTCAGCGCTTCCCGATAGCAATTAGCAAATATTACCCACCCAACCATGACACAAACAAATAACATGAGTAGCCAAGTACCCTACATTAATGTGGCCGAGACAGCTCGGGTCAAACTCGCGGAGCATTATGAGTATTCCAGAACGGATAACTCGATTCGGAGGTTCGTCTTATTGTCAAATTTGCTGAGGCAGCCACCGCAGCCAAGTGGCTCAGTCGATCTCCCAGCCCCACTCCAGAAGAAAGATGATCAACTGGCACAGTCATGGTTTGATGCCTGCCTGGATGACCTTATTTCGGATGATGAACCCACTCCTATACATTACAACCCCGTCCCCATACCTTCGCATACCACCATGCAACAAGAGCAATGGGACGAGCAACAAATAGAGGACTTGAACGAAGATGATGAGGATGTACCTCCTCTCTGTTCATCAGCCTCGAGCGACGATAGTATATGGTCCAATGATTCGGAGGATGAATTATGAACCAACCCATCTAACATGATATATCGCGCATTTTTTTTTTAACCTGTCGTTAAAGTGCATAGACGAATTTCTTCAGCTAAAGTAAATTTCCCCCTCCCATTGTACATAAAATAAACCACCCGGATACAAAGTGAAATTACGGGAAGGAGATTGAGTGCCTGAAATATGCACATTTGAGTGCCTTGAGTGGGTTTGTACGACACTTTTATGCCAACCTGGTGTAAAAGAAGATATTAAGAAGTGTGGATGTCGTGCTCAGGTTAGCATTTCACAAGATCGAAAAGTATGCATCACCTCTGGCGTGGGTGTTTGGGAGCGCACACCCATATTTAGAAGTAGCATTGCACGGGATGCCTTGCTATGTTCTTACGCACAGTACGTTTATAATCGATGAGAGTAAACGGATATTTTACATGACACCTGGTTGGATTCTTGAGAATTGCCGATGAAGAAAACCAGACTGTGAAGAAGACAAAAAAAAAAGGGAGGAGGTACTAGCCAATATTGTGCTCTGCTGCACCAGCTGCTTTTTTTTTATTATTATTTTTTAATTATATTGAGTACCAATGTGCAGCGATAACGTATCTTTGTGGTCTGCTCTTATTCATTCGTTGGAGTTCATTTTGTTGGAATCGAGACGAATTATAGCTTTTTCATTATGTAAATCGATCTTAACAAACAAGGCCTGTAACAGGTTCGTTGCCGATCGCGGCCGATGATTGGTTTGATGGCGTTTTGCCTCATTGTGAAAAAAAAAAAAAAAAAATTAACCCACACGGCATGTGAGCCATGACTGCCATTTTTCGCCACCGAAAAACCAGAGTTCGTTTTGGGTTGCCGCCAACGTTGCCACTTTTTCTGATCGAGCACACACCCGAGAGTCATCCTCCATGGAAAGCGACCGTGACTCCACATCCTCAGCTATGCAAGGGGAAGTAGTCAATGAAGATGCAGGTAGTAGCCAACCACCTTCAAAAAGAACTCGAGCTACTTCGACAGCCGAACCCACCGAGGAAATCTCATCTGCGCCAGCAACATCCTCGAAACGTATAAGAATGACCATGGCCTGTGAACGCTGCAGGTATGCACAAAATTGTTTTCACTCTATCTCAACAGTAATCCTAATAACCGACTTTTGTTTGCCTATTCGTTGACACCCGTCCCACAGGACCAAAAAAGGTACACAACGATTTCATTTCAGCTAAATCCTAAAAGTCCCCGCTCTCCGCTGACTAATCTTTGATATAACTCCATAGTAAAATGCGATTTCGCCCATCCAGTATGCACTAGGTGTAAGGCAGCAGGAGGTAAGATGGGGTTATCATCTGCGTAGTTTTCGTGCCTGGTCGGATGCTGGAATACTGAGACTTTCTTTTTTAACCTTATTCTGGGGTTTCTGTATTACTTTAGTACAATGCTGCTACGGAGGCAAAGAAACTCAGATCGATCTTTTCAATCTAATTCGACTGAATGATACGGTGGAATCGTTACAAGAACGTGTACGATCCATTGAGTCGAATCTCACCGATATACGGTCCAATACTCAAATTGTAGTTGATGAGATCCGGATCAAACATGAAAATCTCGATCAGGCTGAACGAGAACAACACCGCTCTGTTGAGCATTCAGACGATACGCTACCTGAAAGCTCGAGGATCATCAAAAGTAGACCTACAGTTACAGACCACCCATTTCTGGCCGACCCGATGGCCATGCGACTGCCAGGTCCAAAATCTAATTGGAAACTCTCTTTAACCCATTCTGGGTTACGCATTGACACCGACATATTATCCATGAGCGATCTTTATAACATCCTCTTTTCCGGAATGCGCAGTCGAGGCTCTATGGATGAGGCTGATAATGAAGTTGCGTCGCCCGGCTCATCATCAGAAAGTTCCAAAATATCCCTAGAGCATACAGTGGTGGCGAAGTCACATCCTCTCTGGAAGAGCAAGACCAAAACATTTCCTCTCTATAGTATGTGGGAACCAGCAACGCATAGCGAGACCAAGATGGTTGATTCCAATGAGTCTTTTACACCTGCTGTACTAAAGCAATTAATCGACATTCACCATGAATGCTTTCTATGCTTTCCTATGGTTGACATTGTTGAATTCAGAGAACTTTTTAAAAGTAACCGAGCTGACCCTCTTTTAGTCAATGCTATTCTCGCTTGGTCGGCAAGACACGCCGCCATATACCATGGACTTTTTCCTGGAAAGGACCCCAACTCGGTGGGTGAAGGATTTTTCGAAATTTCCAAAAATATTTTGAAGGAACGCTTTTCAAAAGCCACCGAAGTAACCATGCAGGGATTGCTGATCATGTATGTCTATTGTATTGGCAAGGGTGGACCCAAAAAGGCAGAGTATGAGTCAGAAGCGTATCTGTATCTGGGTCTGGCCATAAGAATGTGTCTAGACATGCGAATGCATATGGAACATCCTGGTCAAAACCGTGTGCACGCGGAAAAACGGCGACGTCTATTTTGGCTGTGTTTCTTCCTAGAAACGTTATGCTCAGCTCACTCAGACAAACCGTTTTCTTTCCCGGAAGATCAAACGCATGTCGTCGAAGCCATAGACACGTTGCCAAGCGAAACGGATGAATGCTACTTTCGAGTTCAATTCACCAAACATCGATTTAAAATCACGCAAATCTATCGAGAAATCGCCATTGCTTTAGAAAAGAAGGATCCTTATTTTTCCAGAGTGACACAACTCGACAAGAAACTCACTGAATGGTTTCATCAATTACCGGATTTCTTTCGATATCAAAAGGGAGATCTTGCCAAGAGACAATGGAAGAGCACATCGTTCCGGGAACAAGGGTGCATCAAGTTGAATATCGAGATGAACTTTCAACTCTGTCAATTGTATAGTGCGTTTATGGAACCTCCAGGAGAGACCAATTCGGCGGTAGGACTGATTGCTGAGCAAAACTGTGTCCACGCTGCCGATACGATTGTCGAACTCTTGGAATGCTTTAGCATGCTGGAGCAACTATGGTGCCACTTTACGCTGGAGAATTTGATGATGGTCACATCGATATACTCGATGCTTTTACTTAAAAACCAACAGGACACCGTTCAATCGGCCAAGCTTCATTTACGTAAAATCGTTAACATACTCATTCAGGCACCGGTCAGGCAGCAAAAGCAAGTCGTGAATCTGATTCAACAAATACAACAATTACTGCTCCAAAATGGAGACGCCACCCCTCCGCATTCCGACACCACGACCTCTAGAGCTTCTCAGGAATCAACACCCGCCCCATCCACCACCGTCATTAATTACCACCCAGACAATCACGAAGCTGTCGTCGACTATAATGTATTACCACTCTCCAACCCTAATCATACGTATTCACCACCACCGGCTTCAACAGCGCTGGCCATTCACTCGGAGTCCATGCCACCGCCGTTTGAGATGCCTACTCATCTGACGGCTGGCGACTTGTTTCAATTTACAGATTTTGTGTATACCCCGACGCTGATGGATTACGACCCTATGGAGCAATACCGTCAACAGGATCCGTCCAGAAACAACATGCGTTTGCCACTACGGAGACCTTCGTACCAAGAATTTGTAGATAACAGAATGGGTGGTTACAATGGGGCCACTCCTGATCAATATATGGGCCCTTCCTTTGTATACTACTCCGATAAATAAAAAAACTGTATTGTGGGCGAGTTGAATCTCTCCCCGAACCCCCGCGCTTTTCGTCTTTTTGGTCACGTCCCAGCTTACTGGTTGAACAAACAATCTTTTTTTTTTAAGAAATAAAAATAAAAAAAGGTGTCCATGCGCTAATCCCAATTGAATCCCAACGCCCTACTATATTGAACCGTACTGTTGGAACATCATATTATTGTTGGAGGGGGGAATAACAAGCTAGTGTACAAAAGATATTGGAATTCCATTTTGAATATGTGGATTGGATCGTATAAACAAGAAGACGTATGTGTCGGGATCATCACCATCGTTTAAATCGTGTGCAACAGACCTAGGGAGTCCTTTCCGAATGGAAATAGAATTTGCACTGGGTTTAGAGCCAAAAAATTTAAGCACTAAGAAGCATGTCGTCATGCCATGCTGATTAAGCGCTCGATTTTCGAACCAAAGGCGGCTTTTGAACGTCATATCCTTGGCTGTATCGAGACCGAGCGCCTTGCATGGACGGCCTTGGCATTGACTGATCTGGAGACAACTCGCCTGGGTATGGAAGTGGTACTTGTGAATATCGTTTTATGAGTTGTGGATTTCGCATGGATATCGATCGTTGTGGTGGTGAAGGTGATTCCGGTATTAACTCAACAGGCAGGTTGCTCGTCCGCACCGATAAGGATCTCTGAAGGCGCTCAAGACCGTCGTCCGTAAGCAGATACGAGCTCCTATTTTCGTTCCCACTTTCCCTTATAAGCATAGACGATGCAGTTGCAGTCGGGTCCGTCATGTGCTGTGGATCATCCAACGACATCCCCAAAGCGTTGGCTACTTCCTCACTTGATATGCTAGCCACGCAAAGTAAGGGCAAAAGTCCGCGCTGGCATGTCGTAATATTATCAGCTAGGAATAGGTTTATGTTAAGGCGATGGATTACAAAAAAAAAATAACAAACATTTCCCCCTATTACGTACCAAGAGCCCATCCGTCGTCAAACGTGTAGATCAGACGCGCAATATCACCTTTGGCTAGTTGAACTTCGTCTTCGCTTCGTGGATAATATGCGTGAATCACCTGGCAGTACCCATCAAGAAGAGACTGTGCTGCAAGGAATGCTTCCGTCTCGGTAGAATCGGTGACTGGCGACAATTCCACCAGTCTATCCGTCTCCATTTTCTGCCGATACGATATTGGCTTGGAAAAGTCCCCAGTGTTGGCGGATTTGTAGTAAGGTTTGAAGAAGCCTTGCTGAGGGGCTCGGCGATACTTTCGACGACGACAGCACCACCAAAGAGCACCCAATATAGCGATGAACGCTAGACACCCAATGACAATTCCGGCAATGGACCCTGGCGACAGTGACGAGCCTGGCATGGAAAACACTTTACTACAGTCGATGGCCGTACAACATGATTTGGATGCGTTGTTGGAAATCTTTTGGCAATAATTGCACAGCGTTTCGGTGTCGTTCTGAAAACCTAAAATGGGCAGAGTCGGTTTTTTTTACTCAATGGATTGGTACCTGAAATACCATTGCGGTATTTGCCAACACCAAGCTTTTAACTTACCACAATTCAAGATCTCATTCTGTGAGGCATCCACGCACTCACTAGACGGCGTACCGGTCAGTGCAGAGTTATTGGAACACATTTGCTGTACGGCGCTGATACCATCTGTTGAAAAGTTGGAGGCTAGTTTACATATCCTGGTATCGTTGACGATGGCAGCCACCGACGTAGCGTAGTCCTGACAGGAGGTTGTGCATAGTGGATTTGGTAATATGTTGTATTGAAAATTACAAGGTAATGACACGGCAGGATCTAGTATAAGTTGAGCACATGCCACGGATGTCGAGTACTGGGCATATGGAGTGGAGTTTGTATTCACGGGCGTGCATCCAAGCTGGTCCGTCCAGAATGATTGTGCGTAGGATGTGGAATTAAGATGAGCAAGAATAGCGTTGTCAAAACTGTTAATATCATTCACACCGCTCAGCCATGCCGGCTGTGGTAACGCTGAACTTTGTGGGGAGCCGAGATTAATGTAGTAGTTCTGGAAAGCGGGACATGCTTTTGAGTTGGTCAGCTGAAGACAGTTTTGAGCTTTAGTATTATATGGGAATAGCAGTAATATGGGTATTAGAATGTACAATGACATGTCAATGGAGGAACTGAAGAAAGAAAAAAGTTGGAAACTATCATCCAGTGTGGAACCAAGCCACACTTGGTAAAGGCAGGCACTGGGAAGTGGTGCTTAAAATGAACCATAGTCGTACAAATGGGAGGGGTATTTTTAGATTCTAGCGAAGCAGATACGGATCCACCAGCAGGTCTAATGAAATGGCCAGGGAAATGTTTCAGTAACGGATCAATTAAAAATGGTGAATATCTCCTTTGAACGTTTTACCTTGAAACTGCTCTATACAATCAAACAACCAATTCTCAATGACTGTTGGAGTCTTTGGATCCGCTTCACTGCCAATAATAAGAACCGCGGACTCTGCATTCTCGCAGACCTGAATCAAAAAAAAAAAAAAACCAGTTAATTGTAATTTCAATTGGTTATACTTAGTAAAGCATCTTTGGTTTTTTTTTTCCCTCATCCTGTCTCGAGATCTTACCGATGCACCGCATTCTTCAACCAACTTTCTTATCAATTTGCTGTCAAACAAGGTCTTGCCAACGTAGATTTGCCTTGAACTCAGTAGCTTTGCACCAGGCAACACACCTGGATTCTCCTGCGCTAACAGCCGGGTCACTTCACACTTTGGAAACCATTCAACAATTTCATATTGTTGTTCAGGCAAATATGTCTCGTCCTCCGCTGAAGTCTTGAGCCAATCTGCTGTAACAAGCCAAAGACCACGCAAAATACCAAAAACAACGGAAATAGTTCGACGTTTGCAACCGACTATACAGGAAAAGGCATGGTTAGAGCTGAGTTATTACTACATTGTCGTGTAATGCAATCTAGCAGGACATACCTATGATATGTGTAGTGGAATCATCCACCCTATAAAAGTGAAAATTTCATTAGTTGAGTTGAGTTGATCGCTCGTTCAAAAAATGAAGAACACGACCGCAGTACATACTCATCTCCAATGGTGTAAACGCCTAATTTTTCCACTGCATCTATACATGCTCTTCGAGTCTGTTTATCCATGCTGGTTAAAACAATCTTTTTGCGATCAATCTTTGGTTGTTTGGCGATGGGTATATCATTTTCCACAAACGACGTTCTTAGTCCCTGTAGGCTCAGCCTTGGACCAATGGACGACCTCCGTTTCCGCTTCAATGATGATGTGACAGGAGGCTTGGATGCTGTATCGTCTTGTGGGCTTCCAAAATAAAAGTTAGATTTGATGTTGGGTTTTATGGAGGGTATCGTCATCACAGATGAGGCACTTTGAGATCTGATGGGTCTTCGGTTGGATGAAAGGCGTGACCTAACCGCAAAGCAAAGGCCCGAAGATGTGGCCTGGGTGGATTGTGGTACAGGTATACGGGATAGGGTGGGTGATGGCGCTGATACATGGTCAGTGTCTTCTGGTGAAGGATCTTCACGGGTTGATTTCAGCGCATTCATGTCGGGGTGGTGACTTGATTCATCCGTTTCAGCTTCTCCTTGCTCAGTATGAAGCCCCTGCATACGCATTGTTCCATCTTTGTTAACACTAGCCATGCCCTCTCGTTGTAGATCCTTGGTGAATTTCAAGGCCGACTGTCGTATGCCGCCGCCAAACGATTGGCGCCTTGCTAATTTTAAACTTGATGGTCGCTCGATGCTGTCATCCAGTGACAGACGAGCCATGTCCTTGGCGTTCACACTATCAGATTGCGTTTCTATATCTTCGTCTATCAGGGACGGCCAAATTAGTTTCTTGATTTGGAAATGATGCCAGTGGCCGACATGGTTAAAGCCCATCCTACTCACCGTCCATCCATGACGAAGAGAATCGCCTCGGATCCAAAACAAGCTCCTTAACACGACCCGGCTCCATTGATATTCTCCTTCTCCTTGCACTCACAGACAGATTAGTAGGGCGTACCATGGAAAACTGCTTCTCATCCAATTTGCAGCCTAGTGTTTGTGACCTTGTGAAGGGGATAGAGTGAGCGACATTCTATGCTACCCGTGTATAGATATACTGTGCATTAATTCAGCTGGACGATCCTAACCTTGTGATCCACAATAGATTGACAACGGGAATTGATTTGGTATAGGCCCTTTGCAATGTCGATACGGAGCCATTCTTAAACACGAGGTGGGTGATATTCTCTGCAGCACCACGATCAGCTTTTGAGTCAAAATTAACCAGGTGAAAATCAAGGCAGCTTACCTGTAAAGGTTTTTCGTACCTGTGGCAATGGGACATGGTATTTTTTTTTTCTAAGTATCTAACCTTGAGGTGGCCAAACCAACTACAATCCAACTTACCTTTGCACCCATTGCAATCAACGCGTCCTCAAAGTCCTGAGAAACATCATCGCCGTCATCTGTCCTGAAACACCGAGAAAAAAATAAAGGTCAGGACATGCACAGACAGAACTGCAGAGATGTCGGCATCAAAAACCTTATGTCTAAATACGCGACCACACCCAGCATGATGTCGGATGTGTCGACGCGTTCTTGTCGATGGTGGGGTAATTCGTGAGGATACTTAGGGATGGAAATAGCATTGTGTGTGTTAGTAGGCTGTTGCGCATGGCGAAATCTGGGCAGTCTAGGAAATGTTGCTGCCTTCGGCTTTGCCATGTTTAAATGGGCCGACTAACACAAGGCATCGAAAGGCGGTTGAATTTTTGCTATCCAGCAGTGGGGGGAGAGAGGATAAGCTTAGTCACGTGCGTTATCAGCATAATCGCAGTTTCGAACCGACGGGTCGGTGGAGGAGTCCAATTCGGCAGGTTTGGGCGTCTGAGATGCGTAATGACGCCCTCCAAGCCTAATTGCCGATAAACAAAGCTCCCCCCATTTCACAAATACCATCTGACTTTTAAATCCTATGGGGCGAGACCGTTACGTAGTGGTAAGGTTTTCCATATTTGGGCTATGACGCCGAGTTAGTGGGTTCCACAATCGAAATAAGGGCTAATATTCGATTCATAGTCACAAATCGCACCACATCGTGAATTTTTTCCTGCTTTTCCCCCAAGGCACTTTATAAAAGAAAATCGACGTTTCTACTTCTCTATCATTTTCTTTTCCCCTTTGCCTGATAATTTTTTTTTTGTACCCTAAAATGTCAGTACTTGCTGTTCACAATAACTTTGAAGGTAACTATTGCTCTTGCTTTGCTTTGCTTTGCTGCGCTATGCTATGCTATCCTATGCTGACTCGTTCTCGTTTACTTCCAGATGCTGGTCTATCAACACCCACAAGATTTCTAATGGAATACTATGATAACCCTTTGACGCCATCCATGGGCGGTGCCTTCCCCATGGCTGAAACCAATCCATTTGAATATTCCTTTCAATCGAACAAACCAGCACAGCCTGCACCTATTACGGTACCCATGGTAGACATTTCTGTTCAAATGCCACCAACCCCCATATCCAGCGCACACTCATCACCCCGACAAAGCGTGCATGAAGAAGGCTCTGATCACTTAAGCGAGGGTAGTGGGCGCACAGCCAGCCCAAAAGTTCGCACCCGATCTCGTACTACTTCGAATAAACAACCGCATCAAGAGTTCTCATCTAAGCGCAAGTGGGAACAAGATGATGATGAAGAAGATGGCGAAGAAAGACGACGAAAGTTTCTTGAGCGTAACCGTCAAGCTGGTAAGTTGTCTTTCCTTGGCATAACACTTTGTTTCTCATGCAGAAAAAAAAATTGGGGTGGTTACCCGACTTTTTATTTCACGCATGAAAATTCTTATTCATCCACTAACCACCTTCTTTTATTGGCTTAGCTTCAAAGTGCCGACAAAAGAAGAAGGCATGGATGCAAGACTTGGAGCAACGCTCAGAGGAGATCACCAGTCGTAACAAGGCTCTGCACGAGACTGTCTCTATGCTGAAAGAAGAAGTGTTATTCCTCAAGAACCAGTTGTTGTCCCATCGAGGATGTGATTGTACCGTGGTCAAGAATTATATTCAAACCAGCGGCACGTTCAGTAGCTTCTTGGGTAACCCTGCCGGACAGTAATCAAACCCTCCCCCACTACCCTATCCATCAAAACCTTTATGTACATACACTTTTTAATCCACCTCTTTTTTTTTCTGTGCTTACACCTCCACCCCACCCCCTATGTGAACTCCTGTGAAATAAACGTTTTGCCACTTTGAAAATATCCATGTTTACCCGTCTTTTGACTGCTATTACCAAAACCAAAAAAAAAAAAAAAAAAAGAGCAATTCTCATACTAAAATGGGTGGCCGGAACCCTAAAGTCTCAGCTAATCTTGACCATTCCTAGACGACCTCGGCAAACCAGTTTTAGCATTGTTTTTATTAATATTGGATCTACGAAATTGTAGCGGGGACGATAGCTTGTGATTTAGCTTTCTAAGAAAAAAAATTGCTTAATGTTAATTTCGCAATTTTTGGTGATGGCTTACCAACCCACAGGAACCTCATTTTTAGAAACACCGCATGACGATGTATGATGCTGAAAGTGTCTCAGAACCTTTCCATTGTTTTTGCACCGCTGTCAATCAGAAATGCTTGAATGGCTGGAATAGCATCCCATTATTTTCATTATTCCCATCGCTATCTTCTGTTAGAACCTATATCCACAAGCGCCTCTGCCAATCAAAACTGGCTGTGACCCAAATGGATGGTACGATGTACTCAGAACCTGCTAACCGGAACACCCTTCCTAAACCGCTTAGCAATCGAGCTGTCCACGAGCGTCACATTACCATATTTTTATTTCTGCGCTCAAGTCTCAGACTTGGACGATCATCATTAACGAAACATCCCTTCCATCAATACACGTAGTGGGCATCGTATGGTGGACCTAATCGTGCGAGTTTACCCTGAAGATAGTGAATTGTCTGTGTACCCTATGGTGTGCTCGTGCCCAAATTTAGCCTTCCACCAGCGCAAACTTGCCTTATCTTTGCTCTTTGTCATGCGGTCCCCATTTGCCTTTCATAAAGACAGGAGCACAAGGTTAAGACATGTTACTGTCTAACTAAAAACGTACAAGGAAAAGGCAGCATACCCCTTTGACGTGCCAGTCTCCTTATGAAAGGCATCCTCATCATCGATTGTCGCATTCCAAAAAAAATAATAAAAAAAAGAAGGCCTTTTCACTGCGAAATGTGAATGGTACTTTGTGGTATCAACCACCTTTACTCTTGGTAATCGGCGATTCGATAATATCGCTAAACAGTCGATCAATCATCTGAACCCGAGACTGATAGCCGGTCGCTGACGTCTTTGAACCAGGCTGGTAGATAGAATGCAGTGGAATTGAATGGAAGATGTTTTCCATTGTCAGGCCATGGTTGAAACACTAGGGTAACACAATTCCAGTTGAACGGATCTCGACTGTGTTTTCCATCCAAGGTGCTACCACAACTCCCATGCTGTTTCAAAGAAAGCACCACTCTGTTAATGCATTCAAAGGCGGGAATAGTAGTTGCGGCATAAGCGTACTTTTAAAATGTGTAAACTAGACAATCCATCTTTTGCGAAGATATCTCCTCGGGGGCTCTAGATGGGTCTTAGAGCATTTGTTTGGCTTGTTTGTATGTGTTAGCAAACCTATTTTAAAGTTTTCCATGTACGGTAGGCCTGTGGAGATGCAATTCTCCGTAAAAGTGACTTGAAGGCACAGCCCGAGACAAAACTTGGTCCCCAGAATCCAATGGCTATTTCCACAGCCTCTCTGTTATACGTGTACCAACTTGAACTAATTTGCTTCTTTTCTTATGTTAAAGCTTATTTAACAGCAACGAATTTTTCCGTGTAAGGTAAATTATATAGTATGGAACTTGCCGTCATGTATATTTATTAGGTCGGCATTATTCCATCGGCTTCTTTGTATTTCAAGCAGAATCGACCAATGTAGGTCATCATAGAAAAGGTAGCGTTTCAAAATATGCTCACGTGAAACGTTTTTTGACTTTATGGCAAGCAAAAGTTTAAGTTGGCCGCTTGCCTGCTCACTGGAAAGTGTGACTGGCAAATTTTTGGTAGAGGAAAAAAAAAATAATCCAACCTGTTGATCCATTTCATTTATAAAAACATCATGTCTCACGAAACTGTCTGGTTCTCGCGCCCTCGCAGCTATGGAAAGGGCTCTCGTCAGTGGTTAGTACATTTGAACGCAATAGAGTCTTGATTGCCGTGAAGATCGATATTCGTCAGCAAAATTCAATTTCTCCCCTGGAAATCAGCATTGAAATTTTTTTTGCTGACTCTCGACATTGAGTGTATGGCAATCTTTGATTGCTTATCGAGACAGAGCAAAATGGTTTTCGCAAGTGGATTTACGTCCTGACATTCAACTCACTGCTGCTTGACGACATTATCATTACTTGTATCCTCTGCTAATGGACCTGATCCTGTTGCATCAACCCCCACCACTGTAAGCTAACATTACCTTTACTTCCAATAGCCGAGTCTGCGCCCATCAAGCCGGCTTGATCCGCAAGTATAACCTCAACATTTGCCGTCAGTGCTTCCGTGAGTATGCCAATGACATTGGCTTCCACAAGGTATGTATTGTTGTATTTTTGCTGTAGGTTGTTGAGCCAGGCACTAACTGCTAGCACAGCTCCGTTAAACTACAACGAATGTCGAGAGGTGTCCATCTACTTGCTGACTGGAAGGTTTGCTCGGTCGGTCAGTGAAAACTAAGAACGACCCGTGGATATGAAATAATAAAAAATCAAAAAAAGTCTTGTTGAAAGAAAATACTGCCTATGTATATAAATGTTACACTATGGCGATGTTTGAAATACAGGCCTCTTTCATAATTGAAAAAAGTCGTGGTCATCAGACGAACGTAACAGTAAGACAATGAGAGCTGCAATGGCCACGAGGACCGCGGAAATCCAAAGATGATGTGAACCATTGGCTTTGTCGAACAATGGTTGCAAGCGGATGAATTTATTCATTTGTTCATTGCGAGCTTTATGTAAAGCTGACTTTAAGAGGTTAAAACATCTGTACCATGATGCACCCATACAATACTTATGTTATAGCCTTTCTGTCTGTAGCGTATTTATCAAGCGCCATTGTAGGCTGCACATCCTCTAAACTATGTAAAACCAGATATGCTCATCTAAGGTTCATTTCATTGTAAATGATCATTGACTCTCTATATGCCAAACCATGAAAACTTCCCGGCAACTATGTCACATAAGGCATATGCGGCTGCGCAACATTTAACCTGGTCATGGCAGCTTACTCAAGCCACTACAGTGTATTAAAAGTCTACCATTTCACCTGACGTATATGCCTTTATCTGCCGACTGTGCCACATGGATTATGGAGCGGCACCTTTCTTCCATAGTAACTCGATCACCATCTAGCCCATCTCACCAACCTGGCCAATGCTGCAACATATGTGTGTAGCTTCCTGCACATGAACTATCTTAGCGATATCTGCCATGAGAGCTGTATTCTCTTAAGTTGCATAAACTTGGGGGCGCGGCAATTGAACATACGACAAGTATACATAATTAACATGTATTCTAATAAACTCAATGGTAATAAACTGGCAAAAGTTTTGATCGTAAAACCTCTCTTTCTCATCGAGACGTTCGGGTGAGCGTATCCAGAACAATCATCGCCATGCGATTTATGATCACGTTTCCGTGACGGCCATTAGCGCTGCACAAAACCCACAAGGCACCGCCGCTGTATGAGAAACGTCGTTTTGCATGACTTCGAGATCTTCGAACGCAAACGGTGAGAAACTGCCATATGGATAACCGTTCGCGACTGCGTGTAGCTCATACTTTTGTTCCCATAGCATCATCGAAGAAGCGGAAATCCTCGAATACCCTCGCCAGCCAACAAACTCTTGACGCATTTTATAACACACCTCGTGGCGAGGCGCTTTCAACCACCCTAACTACAAAATCTGATTCACCTCTCAACAAGAGAACAAAGAAATCTACCCCATTTGACTTGGAAAATATGTCTCAGCGTAGCGACTCTGACCATGCTCCCACAAATGTCAAGCTTGGGTTTGTAACCCCGGTCACAACGCCTTCGAACGGGAATGCCTCTAACTCCAAACTGTTATCGGGGAACTTGCGAACGAAAGCAGCCCCTAAAAAACTTATCATCAGGAACTTCAAAGGTATGGAACAGTCCTCTCTGCGATTTTGAACATCCTTGGCTGATATAATCCTTTGCACAGTCAAACCCCAATTACCACCAAACTATGAAGACGAGACCTGGGATAGGCTTAAGCGAGCGGTCCATGCCATTCAAAATCATGAGAAAGTGCCCGAGAGCTTGGAAACCCTCTACAAGGTGAGTCATGGTAGCAACTAGAGAGAGAAAGCGGTTCGTTGAAAATTTTGAAAATGCGGAAAAATTGACCCATCATGTAGTCTTGCGAAAACCTTTGTCACCATAAAATGGCAGACAGATTATACACTCGGCTGCGTGAAGAATGCGAAAAACATGTTCAGGTTGAACTTCAACGGCTTAGCAGGTAATATTTCGGGTGCCAGGCATGGCTTATCTGTCTTTTTCTTCCAAACACCTCTAACCCAACTTTCCAGTGACTCTAAAACAGGCATCTTTTTCTTGGAGACTGTCAGCCAGACTTGGGCAGATTACTGTAATCAAATGGCAAGTAGATTTTTTTCTTAAGAAGAAAACCAAATCATCGCTAGTTTCATGCAATGGACAGCTAATGACCACTTTCTCTTGTGTATCAGATTATGATACGGAGTATCTTTTTGTATCTGGATAGGACTTATGTTTTGCAGTCTAGCGGTATCTTTTCTCTATGGTATGCCTTGCTTATTTTTTTGGCTGTATACACGCCAATGCTTCTTTTTTTATGCCGTGAACAAGCATGGATGTGTTAACTCGTTGGTTCGTAGGGATATGGGCTTAGAGCTGTTTCGAAGCCAACTATTGAAGGAAACATCATTACGAGATAAAATCGTTGCAGGTGCTATAGATGTGATTACGACTGAGAGGTAAGTAAATGGCATTGCTTTGTTTGTTCTATCAATGGCTCACCTCAACCCCTCCACCAGATCTGGCGACACTATCAACTCCTCCCTACTACAATCGTTAATCCGCATTTTCATCGACCTGTCATTGTATCACGACGTGTTTGAAGAGCCATTTCTGCAAAGGACACAATTGTTCTACCGATCAGAAGGCGAAAAGCTTGTTCACAGTTTGGATATGGCTGAATACCTGCAACATGCTGACCAAAGGCTGAAGGAAGAAGGAGTTGAGCGAATCAACGCGTACATCGATCCAAGTAGTAAACCAAAACTTATCAAATTGGTTGAGGCCGAATTACTGGAGCGGCACGTCGATACTATCTTGGAGAAAGGTTCGATTCTATGAATGCTGTACACTTTCTTGCGAGATAGAAAATGGTTTTTAAACTCATCAACTTAATCTGTAGGATTCCAACCTTTGCTTCAAGACAACAGAAAAGACATCTTGGCGCTTATGTACCGCCTCTTGTCTCGAGTGCATGCTTTGGATAAACTTCGAACCTACTTCTTTGATAATTTAAAGGTGTGTGACCCTCCTTTTCACAAGCCTTTGACATGACCAAAAATGCTAACTATACTCTCTCAAATTCAATTTCTGTTAGAAAACGGGTGGTGCCATCGTAACAGATGAATCCAGAGACTCAACCATGGTTCAGTCCCTGCTAGCCTACAAGCAAAAGATAGACTCTATCGTAGCCGATACCTTTGATCACAATCCCCAGTTCGCCAATAGCATGAGAGAAGCTTTTGAAAGCTTTATTAATTCTAGGCAGAACAAGCCAGCGGAACTTATTGCGAAATTTGTCGACAGCAGACTGCGAAGTGGTAACAAGGTAAGTTAGTTAATCCAACATAGGGCGTACGTATGACCCCGGAGATATTCATCGCTCTGTTGTTTCATAGACGGCTACAGACGAGGAGTTGGAAAGTTTGCTGGATAGGGTTCTCATCCTCTTCCGATTTATTCATGGTAAGTTAAGTCGGGCCATATCTCAAAAGCCATCGCAAATGATTGCTCACGCTTCTGTTCAGGTAAAGATGTTTTTGAAGCGTTCTATAAGCGGGATTTGGCAAAAAGACTCCTGCTTGGAAAAAGTGCGTCCATTGACGCCGAGAAAAGTATGCTGTCAAAAATGAAGACAGGTAATGTTGATGCACCATCATTTTGTATGACGGTTTGGCCATCCGTTGACTAACTTTGGTTACAAACAGAATGCGGCCCTGGTTTTACCAGCAAGTTGGAAGGCATGTTCAAGGATATTGATATATCTCGAGACCTAATGTCCAATTTCAAGGTGAGTTACTTTGCTTTGCTTTTACTTTTACTCAAATAAGTGGTTAAACCGCGTTGAACTCTTTTAGAATCACAAATCATACGATGATATAAAGGACTTGCAAATTTATGTCAACGTTTTAACCCAAGGGTTCTGGCCAACATACCCTCCTGTAGAGATAACTCTCCCGCCGGATGTAGGTCACACTTACTATTATGTTTCATTGCCTCAACAATTCATTCATTCGTTGCAATCAGATGGCCAACTCGCAAGAAGTTTTCAAGAATTTTTACATGAGTAAACATAACGGTAGGCGACTCATGTGGCAAAATAATCTGGGCCACTGTGTCGTCAAGGCAACCTTTCCAAAGGGCAAGAAGGAACTATTGGTCAGCTTATTTCAGACGGTGGTATTACTCCTCTTTAATGATAAGAAGCGGGACCATTTAACCTACAACGAAATTAGGGAACTGACTAATATTGGTGAGTGGCATGTAACTTTCAGGAGGGGTGTTACTCGAAATTTTAATTGGGTATCTTATTTTTTTTCATGTGAATAGAGGACAAGGAACTTTCAAGGACTCTACAGTCATTGGCATGTGGTAACTCTAGGGTACTGAAGAAGAATCCTCCGGGTCGAGATGTTAACTCGTCAGACTCGTTCTCGTACAATGACGCATTCACCGCTTCACTATACCGCCTTAAGATAAATACCATTCAGCTGAAGGAAACTGTGGAAGAGAACACGAGGACACGTGAAGGCGTGTTCCAGGACCGTCAATATCAGGTAAAACGGGATCAAGTGTGTACCTCCCTTGTGTGTTCGGATAGAAATATTCACACCCTCTCCCTCTCCTAGGTTGATGCTGCCATCGTTCGCATTATGAAGACCCGAAAAACTCTAAGTCACAATATGCTCATTAATGAACTATTCGAACAACTACGGTTCCCGGTCAAAGCAACTGACATTAAAAAGCGCATTGAGTCGCTTATTGACAGGTACTTGAGGGGTCTGGATCAATGGTATGAAAATTTGATCTAAGCTATTTTTTGTCTACAGAGAGTACATGGAACGTGAATCAGAGGATAGCTCGTCGTACAGATATTTGGCTTAGCCTTTTCTATTCAAATTTGATACATTGTAAATACGCATGTCGTGAATCCCTGCCGCAAACTCTATAAGCGAAACCGCTATTATTTCGTGTTCCTCCTCCTTTAAAAAATTACAGTCGATAGATGATGATCTATCAGAATGTTAAAAAAAGAAATTTCTGTCTGCAGATACTGAGATAGATTGGTCCATCTTTAAATGGCTTTTTCTCTTTCAAAGTGATGCATGCTTTCCTAAACAATACATCAACAGTCGACCAACGGTAGTTGTTTGTAGCGTGGGGGGAAGGCATCACTTTTTACAATCTCCGTCGCAATGATTTTGTGCGTTCCTTCAGACCAACTCCCGTTGCCAGTCACTTGACATTAACGACTAGGCCCAACATGTCCTCCGAATCACGCTGGGCAGCCACAGAAAACGACGGGTCCTCAACGTCTAGGGACCGCACCCGAAAATGGCAGCCTCGATCGTCAGCTGGTAATCGTGGACGAAACAATGAAGATAGATTTACCAGTTGGAGGTCGTTCGACAACTCAACACGAGGCAGTCAAAACAGGACAAACTACGCCGGGGCAAGGCAGCAGAAATCATCATCCTATCAAAGAGAGAGTCCAGGTACGTCGACATGCGTTTGTGTACTCAAGGTGACCGCTTGTTGCTTAACATCGATGTTCTGCAGATATAGACAGAATGACTCGACAGATGAATACGTTAAGCACATCGGAGGTAGCTGGCGGGATGCGGAAAAGCACAAGGAACTGGGATGCAGAACACCGTGAACTAAAAGTTGGAGGTGTCCAGGATGCACCGCTCATCAGCCGCACCACCGACCGAGAGGATAATGTGCTCCTGACGTCCCAAGGTCAACATAGCATGTGGCATACCATACACGACAGGGTAGGCTCCTGATTTTCACTTTGATTTAGCATGGTTCCGCGTTATTGACCGGCTTCCTATCATTTAGATAGAAAAGCTTACAGCTACCTATGGCTCTATGACATTGGCAGAGAGTGGGTCAACTTACCAGCAGGAATTGGAACAAGTGATTGATCTGTTTCGAAAATTACGAGAGGCAGTGTTTGCAACGAAATGGGCAAATAATGATCTAGCGTTCTCTATACAAGGTGTGTGTATAACAAGTGGCTGGTCATGAAATCGTCCCAATTATGTTTAAGTTGACATCAATTCAGTTTTCGAGCTATCGTCCACGTACTGTGCATTGGCTGGTAACATGGGTGAGCTTTTAAAAAGCCTGAAAAGTCTGATTGTTACATTGTACCCTACCGCTTTGAAAGCAAAGGTAAGTAAGACCTACACTGTGTAAGGGTCTTTTCTCGGGCCGGCAGGAACTGACAGGTACTTTCCATCTCAAGATGGACCCCAAAAACCACTCTCACTATACAGCCCTCTATATCCTCTATCACGTCTGTTATACAAAATCAACAGCAGCCATCCTTCAACTCATCCAGCCTGGTCATTCACACCCTGACATCAAATTTGCTGTTTCTATCATGAACAGCATATTGCATTCCAGCTATCACCAATTTTTCCAGCTACACCAACAGTCCCCTTGGCCAGCGTTTACTTCAATGCTAAACATGCATGTTCCTTCCATGCAAGAGCTTGCCTGCAAAGTGATGAGCGCGTCTTACTATACCACTAGCATAGATTGGGTGAAGAAAAGCTCTAGCTTATCTGACGTCAACGATGACACGGCCATGCAGCTCATACAACGCTGGAGCGGAGGCAGAGTCGACCGCGTCGACGATCATAGACTTTTGTGGTTTAAACGAGGAAAGATCGTTCGCTCGTGACCCTTGCGTTGCTTACGTGTTCCATTCTTTGTAACATTGCCTTTTGGCCCATACCTGTAAATAACAGCCTTTTCCAATGACCTTCTTCGGCTCATTAAATCAACCTCTTCCTGGCGTGTAAAAGGCTACTTTTTCAATCATCCTATGTCTGCTTGTGACTTTTGCCTCCTTGTATGCGAATCCATAGCGTGTGAGAAATTGTTCTGAAACCCTTGAGCTTAAGGAACTCATCACCTGACTGGTTTTTGGGCGTTCATGCTTTGGTATAAAACGGCGTCATGAGATGAAAAAGAGAGACCTTTTATTCATCAATCGTTCGTCAATATGCCAGGACCTGGAACTTTCTTCACACTAGGAGCTGTAGGAGCAGCTGGAGCTGCCGCCATGTTCAATCGTCGTAACTCCTCTGGAACGGAACAAGACAATAACACTTCTAACATGACCCCACACGCACTTGGCCGGCGAAGATCAAGCGCTGACAACGACCTCTCATTCTCAGAGTCGAGAAAAATGGTATGTCACCCACCAAAAGTTTAGATGTGTTGCCTTCCGCAGAGATATTGATACAATTGCATGGGAATTTTATTTTTTTTCTTATTGGATTTTTTCGTTTTGCCCAGGGTGAATATAATTGGAGACGCCACTATGGAGCCAACTTCAGCCATAATTCATCCAAGCAGTTTCCCAAAGACACCAACATGAAGTCCTAAATGGAACGCTAGTCCAATGGAATCTGTTCTTTTGTATATTTTTTTCTCACATATTCGCACCTATTCCATGTCGGTGGGACCGCCAAGTCAAATGAAAATAAAATTCTAGGATGAGCGGAAATAGCTATCGTCAGCGGAGAGTAGAGGAGTTCGGGCACGTTTTTTTTAAATTCATTGGATCATTTTTAGCAATGGGTTGATGACGCTCTCACCGACAAGGTTCAGTGGCTCTTGCGAACATGAGTTACAATTGACTCAAGTTGAATCGATGGAACATTGTACTTGATTGACTCGCACTATCCGAATTACCTCTGGGCATGAGAATATTTATTTTTGACAGGGCAGACAGCTGGGTTGAATTTAGCTGGGTGTTGAGAGGCATGTCCCGTCAATGGCTGAAAACCAATAACCGTTTCCTGATGGACGCTATACTACTTTTGCGATGGGCCCCATCTTTGCTCTACAGTTCAAGAAGTGTACTTAGAGCACCATACTAGGAGATTTGGCTTTCTAACTTTCCTGAGTTTTTCACGAGCCACTTGCCCATAGAACGAGGTTATACAGAAAGACCCCGGAATTGGGGTGTGGGTTTATCACGATGCCATGCGCGGAGTACATTGACAATGGAGCCCGCGCAATTTGCTGGAGGAGAGCATCGTTTTTTTTAAGACTAAAATTTTCATTACGCAGTTACACAAATGAGATCCCTAGGCTTTGTAATGCTCTTTCAGCACTCAGACAGCCCCGCTGTTACTTTATCTCTAGAGACAATCGAAGCTAGACCACAAAAAATTCGAGTGGCTAGACCTGCTCAGGTTTTTTATACGAAACAACGAAATTTCCAATGCGTCGTAAGGCGAGACATAGTGGTAGCAAGAGGGATCGCATGTGACAGGTGAAATCGATCGTGATCAGCGGAGTACAACATCCCAACCGTTCGGCAAAGCAACAAGGGCTATTTCGACCACCATTGAGCGGCCAGAAAAAAAAAAAATCAATAAAATTTTCATTTACAAATGCTGGAAACGCCCAGCCCACTATCCATTTTTTTTTTTTTTTTTGTTCCCAATTATTTTCGTCCCCACCTTCTGTTCTCAGCCGTTTCACTTCCCCTCTTCTTCTTTCTTTTCCCTTCAACCTCACTTTTGTAAAAGTGTAGGTATCGCCACATGAGTGTATTGAGCTCCAATTCTACGTTTTGGAGATTCTGCGATGGCGACGTTTGTAATATAGATTGGCGACTTACCTTGATAAATGGTCAAGAGACGCACGCATTACGGATCATCAATATCGTCAACGTCGTTTGGTCGTCCGTGTTACTCGTTGGCGGCATCGGGTTACTTGTCTATCGCATTGGATTCAAAGGTCATCGATTATGGGAACAACAAGACAACGGACATGTTCGACCTAAACCCATCGAAGCCATGTTGGCATTTTTGATGATGTTTACCCTCCTCCGAATCGTCGACTCACTTGTGCTACTCACCGATGCTGGTGGTGACAACATTATATTCAGATCATTCATGTATGAGATCCCTTGGCAATTTGGATTTGCGGGTTTCTCGGTCTATCTCATTGGTATTGCCACCACATTGGCACAAAGTCATCAAGCGATCTCAACTGGATGGTTACCCTCTGCACGCCAAGTCGACATCCTCGCCGTATTCCTCGTATGCTCACCCTTTGTTACCAACAATATTTGCTCCATAGGAGCCGGTGTCGCTGCCCAAAACCATAATTTTTATGCAGCCGACGTTTTCACCAGAACCCTCTATGCGTTTTGTAAGTTTTCCCTTCCCGGAGTATGCGGAAATGCAGGACAAATATTAAGTTTTGACTTGCCTTTATAGGGTCTCTGTACTGCTTTACACTTACTGTAGCAGTCCTTTACTCGGGAACCAGACTGGTTAATATCATGGGCCGCCATATCCGAAAATTCTCTACCTCCAACAACAGTGGTAATACACGATTAGCCGCCATTAAAAATGGTCGATCAAAGGTAAACTGTCCGGATATTGATTTTGTACCACATACCATGTACTCATTTTATTTTTATTCATAGATCGTTATTATCATGCTGGCTATTGCCGCTTGCGTAATGAGTTTTGCTCTGTTGCTGCTGATGTATGGCATCTTTCGCAATTCCATTATGACTCATTTGGCAGCGAGCATTGTCATTGGCACTATATGGAATTTCTGTAAGTTTTCATAAAAGGTGCCTGACATTTTTTGCCTATTTACTAACGTACACATTGTTCAATAGTGGGTCCATCAGCCATTACCTTTGTTGAAATTGCCATTGCTACAAAGTAAGTGGAGGGAGGTTTTTTTTTTGGCTTTACCCTTTTCGAGAGACTGTAAGATTAAATTTCTCTGTCCTACTTTATTTCAGCCCCCGTCTGCCAACGTTCGGCTTGAAGAACTCTTCGTACAACCGATCTCGCGGTGACAATAAATCGCCACCAGGCCAGCCGTACGCCTCTGACTGGGGAAGCGGAATCAGCACCAACACCTATGACCAGCAAACATTCAATGGCGCGTACAGCACGAGCGAACACCCGTCGCAAAAGTCCGACGACTACAATATCAAGCGATACCCGTCCCCTACTTCGGGCGTGGCCTTAAACATCATTCAGTACCACAAGGACAACTTTGTTCGAAGCGAAGAACATATGATTGGAAATATACCACGGCGAGCTGATAGTCAGAGCTCGCACATAGAGCTTATTGACTAACCCCCATAAATCTACTGTAATTCTTTTTATTTTTCTTCCTATCATAACACTTCCCTGCATCTCCTCCATCGTTCTTTAATTACGCCCGGTGAAAATATCCTCCATTTATTTTGCGCTTCAAACATTGATAATAAAGAAGGGGAAAAAAAAAAACGAGTTCATAGAGAGCGGTGCACAAACAAGTCGTACCTGAATCTTACAAAATGTAAACAGAACCATGTCGCCAAAATAGCCAACGAATAGAATATATGCAATTAGAAAGGAAGGAGAAGGAATTGAATAAAAACGGCACTCAAAAAAAAAAAAAAAAAAAAAAAAGTTTGAGCCCAACGCCCGGGTATGTGAGGCCATTCAGGTCCATCGATGGCAGGGGGGAAAATAATTAGTAGAGATTATCGTTGTTTCTTGCCAGCCGATTTTCTAGACCCCTTGGAAGCGTCGGATCCAATGACGTTGATCACTCGCTTGGCTAGTTCGTGAACGTCAGCATCGGCGTCGTCCAAAGTATCTTCATCGCCACCGTTCAATAATGTGCTGTCTTCATCAGCTCCCATACTGGCAATTCTTGTAATAGACTGAACAAGATCTTGCGCTTTGCTTAATTTTTTGATCAATTCTTTATCTGCAACATCTGCATTAGCGCCACTGCCCAACTGATCCGTGGTTTGTACGTTCTTCTTACCTCCTCCTTCCAAAAATTGAACCAATGTCCATACGCCAATGTGTTGAAACGCTGTATCCTGACCTTCATCTAGGAAAGAAACAAGATAGGCGTGGAGTCCACCATTAGGTGATTCCCAAACCTTGATAAAAGGTGCATAGTCTTTGACTAAGAAGGACAAGGGGGCATTAGATCTAATTGTGATGCGATATGTATTGGGAAGGGGGGCTATACCTTTAGAGCTGAGGTTACCAATAGCAGCCGCCGAATTGCCTTGAACTTCGAGATTGGAACTGTTGGTTAACGAAACAAGCACCGATAGTATGCCCATATTCAATAACCTAGGCTTGAGTTCGTCAGAAAGCGCAAGGACAGCAATTGCAGCCGTCATTTCACTCTGCACGCTAACAGGAACGTTGTTCACCAATTCCTTGATACGCTCAACCGCACCGGCATCCACAATAGCCCGTTTGTTGCGCTCCGAGCTGGCAGCAAGATTGCGAAGAGTAGATATGGCATGGCACTGAACTTCTTCATTGTCGTCATATGATAGCAGTCCAATCAACGGGTCCACAAATCCAGCATCTATGATAGGCGACTCATTGGCGGTGTGAATGGAAATATTTCTGATGCACGCTACGGATGATAAGATGAGAGCCAAAGATCGAGTTTTTAACAATCGTAACAAAGGCGGCAGTCCTTTCAACCGAACGATTTCGAGCTGGTATTTTTCTAAGGGGTGGCAAAAAAAATTTAAGGAAAAGAAACCAGAACGCATGATGTGTCGATGCTTCTTACCATCGGAGGCCAGATTCCGCAACGCCAAAGCGGCTTGACATTGGACTTTAAGACTCCTCGCGTCCATCAAAGTAATCAACGATTGCACCAACCTTGAGTCTGACTGGGCTAATTTTTTTCTATTTGCAGCTGTTTTGCGTTTTGGTCAGTAATCAGGCTATATTATCATGGCTTTCACTCTGACCAGTCATTCCTACCATCAACAGCAATGTTGCTTAATGCAGTGGTGCAGTAGTATTGTACATCCTGATCGTCGGAATTGAGTAAACTGGTGAGGACGGGGATAGCATTGGCATTGACAAGCTGCTGACGATTTTCCTCTGCAGTAGGCGATTGGTCAATACTCGTAACATTAGGGGGGGGGGGAGCATAAAAGACATCATTCTTACGTGAGTGGGTCATGTTCAAGAGAGCGCCAGTAGCATTTCTTTGCACTCTCTTGTCTTTTGAACGTGCTAGATCAACCAAGAGTCGGAGAGCGTCTGACTTTGCAATCTTTGCCTTGTTCTCATCTGCAAAATTGATTTCAATATTCATATCTTGATACAATGGGTGCATACAATCTTCCAAAAAAAAAAATCTTACCATGTGTGGCAAGGTTGGTAATGCATCCAACCGCATTACATTGAACTTCGACGTTTGGACTACCCATTTGGCGAATAAGTGGATCTAAACCTCCCAATTTGACAATGAGAAGCTTGTTCTCCGCTACGGACGAGTTAGTCGCTATCATGTTTAATTTTGCATGAATGGTTCGTACGTACCATTGACAGCCAAATTACCTAGAGCGGCGCTGGCGGCTCTTTGAACTTCAACGTCATGGGACTGTAATAAAAACATGATGGGTTCCAGAGTATCGCGACCGACTTTACGAACATCTAAATCAAAGATTCACATTGAGTGGGACAGCACACGTTAACGTACTATAAATGACAAACCAACCTTTTTCAGTTATCTCTGCAAAAGCAAGTGCAGCTGATCTCTGAAGATCCACATTATCAGAGTACGCCAACGTGGATAAAGCGCGTAGAGGATCCCCGTCAAAGAAATTAGTTTCTGATCGATCTAGTGTGGTAAGCATTACGTTAGCACATGGTGGGGGCCTTTATGAAACGGTGGTGCGCAGGATTAGGCCCAAAAAAAAGACGTATGGTCCCGGCCCACATGAGTGCGAATGAGACATACTTTCCAAGTATTGTAAGAGTTCAGCTATAGCATGTCGCTCATTCTCCTGTAGTAGCGGCTCATAGAGTCCAGTTCGACTTCGTTCTTTTGGGGAAAAAAAAAGTCAAAACATACTATGGATTAGGAGATGGCGTAGATTTTCCATGCAGACGCCATGACGAGCTTTCACTTACTTGCCCAGCAATTCTGGCAACAGCTACTGCAGTTTCCCATATTGCTTCTCCAGCTGTCAAATGGGGGCGGTGGCCGGTGGAGAATTTGACGGTTGAGCACCAAAAAAAAATGGGAAAGAGAGACGTGGAAAAAGCGGTGGAAATTGCAAACTTGGCAGACGGAAGTCACCTGAGTAGCAGTTTTGCACATGTTGCTCTTTACCCACAAAAAATAAAAAATTACATAAAGTGCCAATATCATATAAACCCATGTTATGTATTTCGAAATTTTGGCTGATTTTGTACCCCACGTTGTAATTAGAATGCCTTGCTCGACATTTTTGTGTTGAATGTAGCCGTTTGCCTTGTGTAGGGAGAATTAGAGTTTGGTAACAAGATGTTTAAAAAGAGCTTGTGTTCATCTGAGACTTATGCTTTGGATATCACAGCTTGCTTGCTTGAGATTCCAATTGTGCTTCACATATATGCTCCTGCAGAACAATCGTAAAGACTGAATAGAAGAAAGATGTTACGGCTCTTTGTGCGGGAGAGTAGCCTTTGCGAACAATTCCATTCAGACAGACAAAGAATAGAGGGTGAACGAAGGGTTTCCGCCCTGTGCAGCCCAGCAATAACGTTCAACATTCAGCTTTTCACAGCGACCAGACATGATTGGCTCAGTCGACTGGTTGAGACTTATTTTGTCAATGGACTGACTTTTTTCCGGTAGTCAACGGTAGACTTTTGTACCTGAGGCACTCAATTTCATCGAACGTATGGCTCCAATGGATACCAATATGCATCTTATAGACGAAGCCGACTACGAAACCGTCAAAATTTTCTTGGCTCAATACCTCCCCTATTCCGCAGCCATTTTGACATGGCTGACTCGAGTGCACGCTGGAGATCTCCCTGGACTAGGCACTTTTGACATTTATAGCTCTCAGCCTGATTTATCCACGGCACCGACCAAGGAGCCGATTGTGATCATTAGCAAAGAAATAGATCGACTGCGCCCATTCGTCAGTACCGAAGCCTATCTCAATCAGGAAAATCCGGTTTGGCATGGTGAAGACCAGATTGGCTTAGAAAAAGGAGATTTCCAGTATGCCTCCGAGAGCGCTAGATCTATTTACGAAACAAGCCAAACACTGTTAGGACATGCTGCGCAGACACTTGGCTACGGTACAGATAACCGGTTTCTTCATGGGATTTCTGTCCTTTGGTGTCCCGTCCTCTACAAGCTGTTCAATATTGGCTCCAACGGACCGTGCGTACGTTATGTTAGCCCAATTGAGAAGTATCTGGAAAAAGAGGCTTTACAAACGCTTACTGTTAATGGGGAAGAATTAATTGTGGACGATGCCACCGAGCATGATGCTGACCTGGTAAGTAGTATGGCATGTGCTACGAGTGCTACTCTTTTTTTCTTTCTTACACTGTTTTAGATTAGGACATCCAATAAGGTACCATTTGCTCCGGCTTACGTGATTGAATGCTGCAAGCTATCGAGTGTTTTACGAAGAAAGGATGGAGAGATAGTTGCTTGGGCATGTACGCATGCGGATGGTAAGTGGAGCTCGATAACGGAACGTGGACGAAGGTAAACCTCTCTAACCGTCCACTGCCTTCAAGGTTGCATTGCTGCGCTCCACGTCCGACCAGAATGGAGACGTTTGGGCTTAGCTCAAGTTGTCGTCGACTCTCTATGCCAAAAGCAAGCACAAAGATTTAAAGATTTCAACGCTGATTACCAATTATATAACCAAGCGGTGATTGAGAACTTCAATAGCGCAAGTGAGAGTATGTTCAAGAAACTTGGCTGGACCAAAACTGATGTCGGTGTGACATGGATTAGATGCGTTCCTGAGTAATCATGATGTGGTTTCGACGAGGAGGCTTGCAACAAACAATTGATTTGGAAAGCAGACAATTAATAATTTGGCAATAAAAAACCTTAAAAAACCTTCCCCCCCCCCTAAAGCTTTACTAATCCCTTGGAATGACCATGTTCCAATTCGAGGTGGTAGATCTAACAACGAACAAGAGTCTGCAGTTTGAATCCACGTTCATCCTTGGTCGCGGAGAGCCATTCGGTATACAAGATCGCACTGTGAGTCGAAAGCAGGGTAAGATGTACTTACACTGTCTGCCATAAGATTATGTAATTCACAATGACCATCCCTGCAGTACAACTCGAACTTCTGAGTGATGGGCGCTGTTTCGCGGAGAGAGTGAGTTGGACACCGCTGCTGATAGTGGAGTGGACCTCGTGATTGATTTTGAAACAGCTTTCAGAAAACCCAAGCTTACTGGGCACCAAGCTGCTACCATTGAAACACAAGGTCGAAGTATCCCATAAGGACATCATCAGCCTACTTCCAGTAATTACACAGCCTCTTGAACATATGGTGTTTACGAATCATGCTAATTGAATCAGGGCAAGTTCCCATTCCAGATCAATTTACCACATCAAATTGAAGGTTCCCAGGAAGACACACAGCCACTCTCGAATAGAGTAGAACCTCCGGTTATTTCAGAGTCCCCCGATTACGAAAGCCACAGCAGTGATCAGGAGGACATCGATTATACCATAGAATCAGGACACCCGGACGGATTATCGTTTTCCGAAGAATCAAGTTATTTGGGAGAGGACAGCGAAATTTGACTAAAAGTTTAGTTCCCCGCACCGGTCAATTTTGCGAATTCTCGGAATACGCTCATTCTATCCAAAAAAGAGTTTATTTGCTATTTCCGGTTTTTATCAAAGAAGAAGAAGAGTATTATGCGGAAACAAAGTTCTTGACATTTTGCAACCATTGCAAGTATTCTTTCTGCTCCTTGTATTCAACATAGTCAGGCAAGAAGTTGGCAAGAGCGGTGTTTATGCCACGTTCTTCAAGATAACGTTCAAACAATGTTTGTACACCTTCATCCAATTCGGAGAATTGAGGTCCAATGTACAACCCGCGTCTTTGCCAATCAGCTTCAGCAGATTGCTCGGTGGCTAGCTTTCCGTCTTTGTAGTAGAGAACAGATTCAATGACAATTGCGCCATCCTGTGCCACAGTATCAATGGTGACAGCACCCTTTCCATCCTAAGCCCCAAAACAAAGTTTCAATATGTGCCGAATGAAATGTCTTTTTCTTGCATCCGTCTTCTTACCTTTTCAACGGTGACAGATGCACGAACGGGGAAGGAAACGGGAGCAGCATCCTCCTCATCACCTTCAACATCGTCCGCTGGGACATCAGCAAAGTCATCCTCAGCAGCATTGTTAATGTCCGAAATAGCAAACAATACTCGGATCCTGTGGTGGAAAAAAAAAAAAAAACAATTAGTAAAAACTTCGGTGGAGGCTCCAATTTGGTAGAGTATTCCCAAAGCAATCAAAGAGGTGAAACATACTTTTCGTTTCCGAACGTGCGTGTCAGAGTGACTTCGTCCATACCGGGTTTATCTTCCAACTGCATGAAAGGTTAGAACCAATGCAAACAGGCTGTGTGTGGCAAAGCATCGTATCTACCTTGAAAGAATTGGCCTCCAAGAACTCTTGAATAAAAGCTGGCTGTTCAGGTTCATCATTGGATTTTTCATAAAGAATCTCCTCATCCAGTTTGTGTACAAGTTCGTCATCAACTGATAACCGGTGAATAGATAAGGAAATATTTTTTATTATCGGTGGGTGAGTGGGGAAATAAGAACTTACTGGCTCTCGTGTTGAAGCAGGCGCGGGTGCCAATGGTGAAAGCGCGGACAGGGACATTAGCGATAATGGAAGCACGGGGGGCAATGCGCGCAGCTGTCAATGGCAATGAAGGCACAGCACGCTTGGATAGAACGCGCAATGAGGATCGTACTAGTGAAGCAGCCATAATGATAATAATAAGGCGGGTAAACTTTCTGTTGTGCTATATGCAATGCGGGCAATTTCCTACGGCTAGAAAAAAAAACTCAAGGCAAGAAGTTGCACGTCACAAAAAGAGCGGGGAGTAAAAGATGACAAAGCCTGACCACAATTTGTCAAAAAGTCCCAGCAACATTTGTGTAAAGGCTGAGACTGTTCTACATTATTAAACGCGAGGACGAATGGAGAGCATGGTCGACGGGTCATCTAATCAGGAAGGGGGACTGAAACTCTTTTCAGCCACTCTATCATTGGGAAGCCTCGCTGCTTAGTGATGATTCATTACGCGGTCGGCCCATTTCCAACCGAAGTTGATGGGGTGTGACGCAGCGGAGTGGGAATCCCGAAAGGCTCATTTGGCAGTAAAGTTTATTGCTGGTGTGGCTGTGGGTCTTACGAGCCAAAAGAGCTATTTTTGTCAACCATTGATTGTTAGCAAAGCTTGCTCAATAATTAATAAATAACCTGACATCTTTACACCTCTTCTTCCTTTCATTTATCTTGAACTTTCCTCTGGGAAAACCCATTTTATAAAAGAATTCATTCCAAACTATGAACTACACAGAGTACCTTTCTCATCAATACAGTATTCCTGTCTGGCCATCATCATCATCCGTTATTCCTTCTCCTGTTTACACTCCTCCTGCTTCTATATCATCACCATCTCTTTTTTCTGACGAGTTAGACGACATGTACAGTTTTAATCAAGGTTCCACTAATTCAACTCAACCTGAATACCCATCTCCATTATTCTCTCCTATTCCTTCTGCCTTGGAAACTACCAATGACGTGAGTCATGCTGCGTCGTCGTACGCCGCCCCACCTTCCATGTTTTATCCTCTGCCTGGGGACAAGGACCTTCAGCACCAACCTTCGTGCCTGTATCATAACTCTCTACCACAATATCCCATGGCTTATCCATACCCTGGCAATTTCGAACCTGCTGCAGCCACCACTCAGTCTGAAATATTTTATAACCAGTCCTATCAGCAGCAGCAGACGTACTCCGCGCCTGTGCAGCAGACTGCAGGCACCACTGTTCCACTAACCCAGGAAGTCCCTTCAAAACCTACCTCTTCCAAGCGCAAATCATTGACTTGCCATTACGAAGGATGTAACAAGACGTTTACTCGCCACTACAACCTTGTTTCACATATGCGAACGCACACATCTGAGAGACCTTTTCTATGCCCGGACCCTTCTTGTGGAAAAGCATTTGCCCGTCCGCACGATCGTAATCGACATGCCAAGCTTCACCTTGGTATCAAACCTTATGCTTGTACGAATTGTCGAAAGCGCTTTGCTAGAGCAGATGCATTAAGTCGTCATTTGAAGGTGAAAAATGGCTGTACGCAGCGATACGACTAAAAGTCCCTCATACCAAATCTTATTCTGTCAATCACACTTTGCTATTCTCTGTAACTATAGTCATTACACTCATTTGTATATACCTCTGTATGTTTCCTCTTCGTGTAAACCCCCATCATCGTTTTCGTTCTTTCTTTTATTAACATACATAAAGCGTCGCCGCCCTACAGTAAAATACGGCATCATTTCATTATTATTATTATTTTCGTCTATACAAAGAAAGAAGCTTCCTCAATTTAGCTTCTTGGCATCTATGAGAGGTGTGTGATCAACATTGTTCCATCGTCTTATGGTTCGAAACCGATGCATTTCCCCCTGACCAGTGCCTTTGGAGGTCCGCTCCAACAACACTATGTCCCAACCTATTTGGTCTGAAACTTGGATGGTGGTCAAGGCTTCGTGTTGCAATGTATGCAGGTAGCCATCTCGAACAGCGTTGTCCCACTCTTGTTGGCCATGGGGTTCGTCATGGTAAGCTAGGCTAATATGATCAATTCGCTTGGGTCGGACCTGGACGTTCTGCTGTGAGGCCATCTTGTGAGCAAACAATTCAATGGCTGCGTAATAGGGTCTTGGCACTTGCACTGGCAATAGCAAATGCGGAGTTTCCTTGGCGATCAAACCATGTTTGACGTGGACAGCTCCCAAGTCGCCTGGTACGCAGTCACCGAGCACGTCCGCAGCTTGCGCAGTATCGTCGCTAAAAAAAAATCCCGTCAGGCTGCAATGGCATTCATACCGACTGGCTGTAGTGCAATGACGTTGTAAAAAAGCATTGACACTTTTCGTCAATGTCGAATCTGCATTGGGTTCCGAGTATACAATGAGTTCCACACTGGTTCCTGAAACACCACGGTTGGACATGGACAACAAAATTTTGGGTTACGTTGTTTGTTTTGGGTCCGTTGAATTTGGACAAAAAAAAAAAAAAAAAAGAGGGCCAGCTACTATTTACAATTTTTTGAAACCAACTGCTAATGGGGGTTTCATCTAATATGGGGGGGGGAGTCAATGTTACGTATCCGTTGCTATTCTTTCAACGTCGCTCATGACAGCAGCGAAACTGCTGGGGAGTTTGGGGTCTTCGGGTGGTGTATGTCCCCATGTAGGTTTGGTTTGGTGCGTCATTTCAGGACTGCTCGCTGTACTCCTGTTGCCCCCTGAGCTATGCCTGTTCAAATAAGACGATGCAAGAACGAACATGGGTCGTTTTTGCCGAGAGGATCCTGAACTAGGCGGCGATAGAAAGTTTGACGGCGGCGACGGTGTTGACCCTCGTCTCTCTGAACCAGGTGTTTCAGCCGCAACCGATGTTTCGTTACCGGATGTCTTGTCCTCGGGTGGTTGCGACGATTTTTGGGTAAGGGCTGTCCTGGCACTTTTATTATACCGTGACACTTTTCGTTTGGGTTTGGTGTGCGGTGGTGGCGAACTGGGAACATGTGATGACATAGGGGATGCGCCGTCTCGCTGAGGCGTTGACGCTACTTCGTTCATAAGGGAGTGGCTAGTGTCTTCAGCCAGGATTTGATCAGAGTAGAGTCCATTCAGACCCATCAACTCATCCTCGCTAAAAGGATATCCTGGAGTTCGTGTATCATCTTGATCATCGTCCGCGACATTGAATCCATAATCATCGCTTTGTAACAATCGCTCTAACATGTCTTCCCTATCCATCACGCTAGAGTCCATCAGCCTTGGTCGCTTCCAGCCTTGCGTTCGAGGGCTGTTTTGAATAAGTTGTTGACCTGCATTGGCTAGCCTGTCGGATACTTTGTAGGATTCCAACAACTTTGTCAATTCAGCAACCTGCGTTTCCAACTCATCAATTTGCGAATGCAATTTCCCGCAGTACCCGTCGCAGTGCGCCTGGCATTGAGATTTGGTGCCGACGAAATTACAGCCTTCTTCTCCATAGTCGCACCGGAAATATTTACAGGTATCATCGTGATGCTTCTTGTTTTTTCGTAGGAACGGCTTGCACCTCTTTGAGTTATTGGGACATGGAAGTAATTCGAATCCGCACGTTCGAATGTGTTGTGTTAGGTTTATTCGTTGAAGAACTTCTGTGCAACCGTGCTTTTGGTGTGGGCATGCCTCTGATTGAAATTGGCACTAAAAGGTATTGTTCACATTAATACATCTCCAACAAAGTCTGAAACATGGCTTTGCGTGGTTTTTCGAGCACTTACGGTAGTGGAATGATTTTCAGACACAGGACCTTGATAATTGCATCCCTTGGAAGCATTCGCACAGCGAACTTTCAAGCGACCAATTTGCCGCGCCACGAATTTGGAAGCCTGGTACAAGTTGTTATTTAGAAAAACCGCTCGTTTGCATTAGCAGCACGAATTTACCATGAACCTCACCTGAAATAAGTTCACGTCAAGCTCGACTTTGCATAGTGGGCACAAAGTGTTCCCATTTTTTAGGTAGTCATGTATACAGTCGTGGCAATAAATATGGTCTAAAGTGGTGCAGACTTGTTTAGTTGGTTGACTCCATTTTTCCTCTTTCACTCCATGCGCGTTAATGTTGAAAAAAAACTTTACCTTCTGCGCATTGCACTTGGATTGGCCCTTCAATGACGTCTATGGAATTTGGGAATTAGTATAAGTCAGACGGAATACTTGAATATCCATAAAACTGCGGTTACCTGTGCAAATACTGCAGATTAAATCTAGAATTGGAGGTTCCAGGAACAAGTCCTTTGGAATGCCCATTGAACCGCAAGATGATAGAGTGAAACTTTAGTTTAAGTATGGCTGGCAGTGTGAACTGACTCAAAGAGTAGAATAACAGTGCAGTGAGGAAGATTTAGGGTTTTGAAAGAAGATTGTCAGCGAGAGACGATGGAGAAAAGAAATGAGAAACACAAAGTTTGTACGCGTTCATTTGAATTGATGTGATGAATTTTTTTGAGTCGCGTTTTTTCAATTGCTCGCGGCGATTGTTGTTTTTCCCATCGAAAAAAAAATCTAAGGTCCAAAGTATTGTTCACTTCCTCAGAACTATTATCTCTTTGCTTGCAGACAGACATATTTAACAGATAATTTAACAAGTATATTTTACTAGATGACAGATAGATACTATCGATACACAATAGACGCTATAACAGATTCTAATTTATGAAAAGTCACCAGGAGCAATTCGAGCGCATCCATATTCTGATCGTCCAGCGTTACAATCAGCGTAAACTTCACAGCATCGTACACAGTAGCGACTGTCATTGGGTTCAATGAGTTCTACAAAGTATGGATAACCTATACAGCTGCTGTTGATAGGCTTTCCATTACCCTATAGATGATGAATGATGAATGCGTCAGTAAATTTTTCCAAGCCTCGAATTGTGAAAACAAATAAAAAGTACTACTTACGTGGTCATCATATTGACCTCCACCATCCTTGGGATCCAAAGAGTACTTGGAGTTATCAATGCTTCCTGTATATTGGACATACTTGCCTTCGCCCTTGCCACTGAGAAAGTGAGTGGATTTGATGAATCCTTTAGGGAGTGCCTTAGCACCAGGAGCGGAAGCGGTGTTGTTGCAGAAGGCGATGGCGGTGGCTTCAGAAGCTGCAATTGTTTCTCCAGGCGTCTTGGGCATGAAGAGACAGAAAGAGTTGGCGGTAACGTTCAGTGTCTTTCCAGATAGATGTGGTCTGTCGGCAACATTGGCGGCGAACGCATAGGCAACCAATGTGCTCAATGTGACAAGAATAGAGGCTTTCATGGTATAGTAGAAGTTTAGTGGCTAAGAAAACAATAAAAATAAAAAAATGCCCACGTTCTTATAGCCTCGATCGGATACTCGAATGAATGAAACAAACACCTGTTAAAGAGGTCGAATCTTTCTTCTAGGTGGAGTCGGCGTTCGAAACAATCACGGTGGCCTGCTGGTACGCGCATATCCGCAACGATCATCTGGAAGCAGATAAACCTTCTTCGATTTCTTTTTCATTCAACTTAAAGAAGAAGAAAAAAAACGAATTTCCCCCAACTCCCATTGATAACTTTGGATCCGTCCGTGCTCCTGGTGTAACAATATCATAAAATGCTTATTACTATAACCGCTTACATTTTTGAGGCTCAGGCTGCAAAGAATTGAGTGAGGACGATGTCCGCATGAAGGGAACTAGCTCTCTTGGCAGCCGTTTAGCACGATGAATCGGTACGTCAACTCGGATTTTCTCAGCTTCGGAGGATTGACGCCCCATGAAACCAGGGTTATCGGAAGACGAACAATGATGCCTTAGATCTAAGCGTTCTTTGCTATCTCGACTATAGAATTTACTTGCTGACTGCAGGGTGATTAGATTAGATCACTTTGATCGTGATTTTGCTACATTGTTGTTCTGAAATTACATTTTTCAAAGTTCGTTGACCCATGATCAGCCACTTTCGTGTTATCGTTACAGGTCCGCAAAATGATTACATGCCTCTACCTCCAAGACCATAAATTTCCCAACACTCCGATTCCCCTGTCATCAAGCAAGGAAGAGGTAATCCGATGAATGACGATTGTAAAAATAGGTTGAGACAAATACGACGAAAAATAGATACTTGGTAGCGCATTTTACTCCTGCTAATATCAGATCTCTTGGCGACTACTTTGTATGTGCTATGGACGAGCAGCGAATGTTACGATGGCCTTGTTAAATCATGGATCACCGACATTTTTAGCATCAAGTATCGAGACTAGGAGTCCATTGTAGTGTGACTGAGCTGAACATGTCAGGCGCACGTCTTAGTTTCCGGATACTAGGATGATGAAGTAATCGGGATTTAATCTCCAGCTTTACATAATGCTAACAGAAATTGCCAGGCAAAAAATAGGTCAGAGTAGGTTTCGGTCAGCAAGTTTAACAAGCTCTCCTTGCACTTTTTACGCAAAATTACTAAACTATATGAAGGGATTCTGTAAAAATAGCAGATTTACATGCAGTAAAATATTTCACAATGGTAGTAAATGTAGGCATGACTACAGATTTGTCTAGCTTCACAGCAAAAATAGCGCTGTGGCGAAGTCGTTCTGTCTGTATGAAGTCATCAATGTAACTGAGAGTATGGTGCTTGATTTTATTGAAAAATTCAGATGAAGAATGGAAAGTTGACCTTTGCTGATAAACCTGTTGTGAGTATCGTGGACATCATATTTTTTTTGAAAAAAAATAATTTAAAATTGTAGAAATAAAATGAATCATCATACTAGTTATATCCTCCTCCAATATTAATAAAAGCAAGTAAAGCTGCACTCTCACGCTTGAACATGAAAGAATTTTCAATAAGAGTAGCTATTCAGTTTTTTTTATCTGTCATAGTTTGCAAAGGTCAATCTATGTGCCATTCAAATTTTTGGGTAACCAGGTCAAAGCGCAGAAATTTCATAACTTTCATAAATACCACGCTATCAGATTATACTCAGTAAAAGTTAGCAGACCAGCTTAATAGATTAAGAAGATAGCTGGTTTCAATTTCAATATGTAGAGTGGGGTGAAAAGTTAGAACACAGTCATAATGCGTTGGGAGGATTTCAAAACAATGCTTGTGCTAAAGATAGAGTCAGCAAGTTTCAAAAACCAGCAATGAAGAAAATCCCCAAAAAAATAAAGAAATTTCCACCTATCTGCTTTATTTTTCTCTTTGATTGAAATGGAATTGGAAACATGAAGCTTCGAATTTTTCTGAGATAAAGTTGTATTGCTTTGTCTCAGCGTGCGTTAGGTCGCCGTATAGACAATAATTTTATAACTTTAAAGCCGAATTTTTATCTTAAATTGATTTTTGAAGGTATTTTAAGGTACAATAGAAGCATTTATAGCGGTATAAACAACAAAATACAGCTTTGACCAAGTAGAAAATAAAGAAATGTGGGATGAAAAGTGTTTGCTAAAAATTTGATTATATATATTAAATTTTGGTCCAGGTCAACAAGAAGCCGATCTTAGCTCAGTTGGTAGAGCGGGAGACTGTAGTGAGCCCCGAAAAGGGCTAAATTGTCATCTCTAGGTCGCTAGTTCGAATCTGGCAGATCGGAATTTTTTTGGTTTTTCTTTGATTTTTTAAAATCCCGCCATTGTCCTTTTCAGTCGTGTGGTGAATCTATTCAAATATCGCAGAGTGAGAGATGCTTCTTTGAATTAAAGGATTTTCTCAATTTTATTTCTATTGTCTAAACTCATGTTCATCCCAATTTCTTTGTCCGTATTCCAATTCTATACGCGTGCTCACAATCTTTCATCACAACGACCCTGCACACCCAGAGAACCTCATACTTTCTATACAATGTTTGATTGGTAAATGAGCAACCGGGAAATGATATTTTTGATTTTGTTGTATACAAAGATAAATTATTCTACAATGGTTTGCTGAACGGAACGAGCTAAGCTACAGGAGTCGAGCCAAAACAAGATGGTGTTTGGTATGGACAATTTACAAGTTCTTCAAGACAGCTTCAGTGACCTCGCTAGTGGTAGACTTGCCACCAAGGTCAGGGGTGAGGATAGTAGCTTCGCCAAGGACTTTATCGACAGCACCGTAGACTTGAAGAGCTTCCTTGGTGTAGCCGAGGTGTTCCAAGAGAAGAGCAGCAGATCGGATGGCAGCAATAGGGTTAGCAATGTTCTTGCCAGCAATGTCAGGGGCAGAACCATGGACGGGTTCACCCATAACAAAGTTATCACCAACGTTGGCGGAAGGAACGACACCAAGGGAACCGACAAGGGCGGCGGCACCATCACTATAACACATTACAGTTTTAGAAAAAACCATACACATACTTTAGCAATAGAAGACGATTAACTTACCTGATGATATCACCGTACAAGTTAGGAGCGACTACGACATCGAAGGCCTCAGGTTCACGGAACATACGGTAGACCATGGAGTCAACCAATTGCTCCTCCATATCGACACCAGCATACTTCTCAGCATTTTGCTCCTTGACACCACGAACGGTCTCACGCCACAAACCATCAGTGACGCTGAGAACGTTAGACTTGTGAACAATAGTGACACGGGGCTTGTGCTTCCAGAAACGGTCAGATTCTGGCTTTTGTTGACGAAGGCTCTCGCGAGTAAGGGCCATGTTGAATGCCATGGCACCAACACGCTTGGAGGCATACTCAGAGATTCTACGATCAGCCCAAGCAACCTTCAATCCAGTCTTGGGGTCAACTTCCTGACGCTCTGATTTGATGTACTGAAAAAATAATATAATTTAGCTATGGTCCAATCAATGGCTCTCCTAAATGTCGCCATTTTACTCACCAAGCACTCTGTGTTTTCACGAATGATCAACATATCAAGTTCCTTCTGGTTGGGGGTGGAAGCGGACTTGACAGAGGAGACAGGGCGAACGTTGGCGTAAAGGTCGAGGTGCTTGCGCAAAGCGACAATGGGGGATGAGTAGCCGGCAACCTTGTGGGATGGCGAGCTGGTAGACAAACGCGGTATTAGCATTCACGACCCGCTTCTATTTGCGCACATGCTAATTTACACCAACCTGACAGCACCGAAAAGAGCACCATTGCACTCGTTCTTCATATAATCAATGGTTTCTTGAGGAAGAGCAGTTCCAGTCTTTTGGAAGTGTTCGAATCCAGCATCGAGATGAACGAACTCAAACTTGGGGCCGGAAGTAAGAGACTCGAGAACACGTTGGGCAGCCTATGTCAAAACCAAAAACACGAGTGAGCTGAACTGCTTTCGAATCAATTTACAAAAATGCTGAGCCAAAATCTTACGGGAATGACTATCAGATCAAACAATAGAAGGTGACGGAGGAATACATGCATTAATGACATGGAAGTGCCAAACCATGATCAAAGGTGTGGATGATACTCACCTTCACGACCAATGCCATCAGCGGGCAAAAGACCAATCTTAAGAGTCTTTGCGGATGTAGAGGTTGTCAAGGTACGGCGTAAAATGTTGGAGGCCATGTCTAAAAGGTTGAAGGACAAAGGAGAAGAGGGAAGGGTACTTAAAAATCGCAGAAGGACTTGTCTTAATGCCTGTCACAGATGAGATGCGGAGATGATCTTTTTTTATTTGAAAAATTTACAGTACAAATTCTACACGCAACATGTGCACCCACTTTGCTCAGCAAACGGGTCTTGGTTCTTGTTATTGCCCCAGACTGAAGGCACTAATGTGTCGTGGTTCGATTTGCAATACTCTATCAGACTATTGAAAAACGGTTATGAGCAATCAACTTATATCTGCCAGTCCTGTTCCTAAAACTTACGATTTACTAGCATCTGAGACTGGCATGCGCTGAACTTCAAGTTGTTCCTTCAACTTATCGTTGGTCTCAGTCATCTTGCGAAGTTTTGTTTCCGACAATGTCTGTCTGGCCATGATGGACAATGGTTGCAATGGAGATGATGCGTGTGTTCAAACAAAGTGTGATTGTATTTTCAAAACGATGATTATTTTTAAATGGTCAAAATAATGAATGAAACGCTCAGTGTCTCGTTAAATCAAAGAAACGAATAGTGAGGGACTGGAGTACTTTGATGGGAAAGAGAAAGAGGTTTTGGTTGATCCTTGTGCATTGAGTCGGGGGTTGAAGATCGTCAGTGTGCTGTGCAACTCGCAAACCTGGAATTCCCTGTTTAGTGATATTCTTTCCACCTTTCATGTTGTATGGTTTAGAGCTGAAACAGGAAGGATCATTCTCTTTTATGTATAAACCTGTGAAGCTTGCTGCCTGCTTCCTGTCCAAGTATTTCTTTGAGATCTTCTACACTGACGTTGCTGAGCTCCTCGATGTTTTCAACCTTGCTCATCACTAACCGGAAGTTCTTGGAGTTGATACCTGGCATGCTTCGAAGTATTTCCTGTGGCGTCAGGTTAGTCATGCTGTTCACGTCGTCAATGCTTTCTGCTCCGATAAGGACGGCCGCCTCCACATCCGGCTCATCTTGACTAGACTGTATTCATCGCGTTAACTGAAGTTCGTCAATGAAAGAAATCAAAAATCATTTTACCTTCAGATCTCGAAAGATGGCCGCTGTTTCGTACGGACTAGACGACCATATGATTCGCAACATAGGGAAGGACAGCGTCAAAAGCACCAGCTTGGATGACAAGTCCGTTAGTGTGATGTCGTTCTTCAAGTCTGTTGAGGGCTGAAATTGGACTCAAAGATCAGCAAACCGTATGGTGGTGAAGAAAACATACCCTCGATAATGAATGGTGCCTACCTGCAATGAAAATGCTTTATTTTGATCAAATTCGATCAAAAGAACAGGAGTTTTGTAATGCAAAGACATGCTTTCGCATTGGGTATATCTGTAATGCAATATACTGCATTATTGATCCGTACGCAATGGTCTTTGTTGCTTTCACTATACGTACAGACGACCGGAGCTGAATGAGCTGATTAAATCAGTAATACTCTTTCGTTCAACGCATAATTCAGGGCTCAGGATATAGTCTCCAACTTGTAATGTACAGGGTGCTATCTTCATTCCTTCTTTGTGTAAAATAGGCGGGAGAGAGCTACGAAATTCACGCATGTCCACAATTACCTTTTGAGAAAGATGCATGAACAAAAAAAAGTATAAACTTCACGTCCTGTCAATATTAACATGGCGTACTCACCGTTGGCGCTCCAGACTTTAGTCGAGTGCCACCGCCAATTCGTGTACTGATCGTTTTAAGAAACACGTCTTCTTCACCCGGTCGCTTTCGGCTATCCACAATGGGAACAGCCATGATCTGAGGGCATATGTTTAGACGGTTAACCAGAATAAAGAACAGTAAATGCATGTTACTTACCGATTTTTCTCTGATCAACCTTTCAAACGCTTCTTTCTCTTGTCGAATGGAGCTGAGATATTGCTGCTCTTCTACTGAATTGTCGTATATCATAAAATACACCCTAACCTCTCTATCTGGATGTGAGGCACGATATAACTAGGGGAATGAAACGGGGCGTTAATAATAGGGTTTATACCCATATGTGCGTCCAAAAATGTAACTGTACCTCTACTCTGCGAACAAAGGCTGGGTTTGGATCGTACATTATGATAAACTTGGGTTGTAATTGCTCAAGAAGAGCGGCTTCATCTTCTCCAACATATTGGCTAACTGTAACTACTTCTGGCGGTGTTATTTCGTCAAAGTGGGGCAAAATGTCTTTGTGGCTCATGACATCTGTGACGTTCGCTGCTGGATCAAGTGGTGTACCCATATCCATGGTTTTTATCACATCTTCCTGGTCAAGCCTGTGAAACAATGTCAGTAGGATGCTGTTGATATATATAACGAGGACGAAGTGGTGCTATACTCACGCTTCAGCATTATCCGTTATATCTTGTTGGAATGTATCAGCCAGTGGACGATTGAAGGCCATGGATGCAGCTGCTATGGCTGAAGCGCCACGAACTCTCCTTCGTTTGTTTGGGGGCGTGCCTCCACCGCGAACATTCGATGTATATTGTCCAGAACCACCCCCCCTTGGCGTATTTGGCTTGTCCTTCAACTCTTCTTTTACCTGCTGATTGATCTGTACAATGCCTGCTTTCCACCGGAAATAGTTCCTAGCAAGCCGTGAAAGAATGGGAACAATACTGGAATCTTTTGCCATTGTACTCTTTGTTGATATGTACTCTTTCAATTGTGTGCACGTCCGCTGCTCATCCACCATAACCAGGATAGTCGCTAAATGGAGCATAAGACGGATTGAGCATTTTGTGAGCCAAACAACGTATTTCTAATACCCTTACCATCCCGAGCATTTGTGACGGCAATATCATGCTCTATTTCGTCCAGTATATCATGAAGAAGGCCCCACTTTGGCTGCTCTTCAAGGACGAGTTTCGTTTTCTTGGGAAGACCAGGGGTGGGTGTATGCTCATAACTCTGGTACTCCTCATCTCTCTCCTCTACAAAGAACCTCTTTTTACTCAGCTAATAAATGACATTAGTTTTGCTACTTCACATTTCAATTCTGAATCGATCATCCTTACCGAAAATATGGTGTTTGCAGCATCCATCAACAGCCATGGTGACTGGTTTGTCAACAATTTTCCGTCTGAAGGTGTATTGCTGGCCATAATAGTTTGAAGGAAGCTGTAGAATGTTATGCAGTCGTAGCCAGCTAAATATCTAATTCCAAAATTTAAAAAGATGTACGATCATATCGCCAATTTTTTTTAAAAAACATACGTAAGAAGATGCCGAAGCAGCTTAAGATCTCCTACTAACTGCTTTGTCTTAATAGCCACACGATGCCAAGTTGGATCCAGCTGTCGCCGTATAATGATGTCGAAAGATTTGAACATGGAGTTTTCAACAGTAAACTCCTGCAGGTCAACCTAAGGATGCAACTTCAGTTGAAGTACAATAAAATAAAGAAGATAGAAGAACACATTACCCCAGTGTTTGATCTCTTGATTTCAGAAAGGCAAGCCTCCATACATTCTACTATGCTGTGCTGGATTTTATCCATTTTTTCGGACATGGGCTGCCTTAGTTCTATAATATTTTCGTTTGAGGATTCAAGGTCATCTGCAACCATGACGTGAAATCTTCCCTTTTAAATCAGTTCAAGAACATATGTATAGGAGATGCACTTTCAAGTCTCACCTTGGCCACAAATGAACTTTTCTCAAAAACAGCGACTTTAGTGTATTTTGCAGTGGTGCAAATCCAGTAACGAATGATTCGCTTTGATCAGAAAAAGCTTTGATGAATCCTTGCTATCAATGCTTTTAGTATCGTCATTGACGCTATTATATGTTTCCTATTCTCTTTACCTCGTTCTCTTCACGGTACAACTGGAGGATAAAAGATTCCATAGACGTAGCATTAACGCTGGAAAACTTATGTCAGACACTCAATTTCGTAATTGGTTGATTTTCCATCCAAACGTCTCGTACCTATGAGCATAATGAACAACGATACCGGAAATGAGGTGCGTGGGAATTCGCTTGAGTAGCATATCAACTGCCAAAATGCGAGATGTAATCGAAAAAATGCCACTATTCCTATACATATCACTCCTATTGGCGAAATTGCTTAGTGTGCATAGACCACTTTACCAACAGCCAGTCTGACTCATTACTTACCGAGTCTCTGCTGGAGTTTCATACTCAATTACTTTCATCTGCCTTTCAGCCGGAACCCCCATACAGGCTAGTTCGTCGTTAATAGCAGTATCGTCTGCAGGAGTACTGTTGATAAGCAGTACCAAATGGTTATTGTCCGTGTACAATTTCAACAATGAGCATAGAACTTTGCGAAGTCCGAGTCCTCTTGCAAGGATGAGGAGTCCATCTTCGGCCACAACTTCTGTTAAAATTTCTCTCTGGAACCCTAATGGCAGTTCTGTCATTGCGCGCAGTACCGCAAAAGAGTTGCAGAAAGTCCATTCACGGCACGCTGAATTCAAAAAATTCCAGCTCACCAAAAAAAAGTCACTCCAGAACAGTCTGTTTATTACGGAAAGGTACTTCATTGTAACCAGTTACTCGGTTGCCACTTATTTTCTGATACGCTATGGAATTATAATGCATAGTTCTTCTAATTAAAAAAAAGCTCATCAAATTTATTTCGACATAAATCCTCGTACATTCCTTTAAACAATCTCTAGTGGATCTTTATCCACAGCACTAACAACAATTTCTATTTTTTCTCCAGCTTCTGTTGTTTCATTGTTTAATTCCTTTGCTAGCGCAGGCTTCAATACCGCATCCAAATAGCCTCTCTCAGTATTGGAGTGCTCACCTAGACATTTGTGTTAGCGGCATTTTAGACAAAAGTGGCGCTCGAATGGATGAATGAACTTACAAAGAATAACACTAGTATCTTGAGCTAATGCAGCAAGAACATCGTGATGTCCCATTTCTCCCGAGAAGTATAAATCAGCTTTTACGGGAGCTAAAACACTTGATCCCGATCCTGCACAAATAGCAACTGTTTTGATAGCTGCACTGTTGGAACCTGCGTGAGGAGAGGCTGTTGCTACTCGAACTGTAGTTTGGAAGACATTACTAAAGATTGCTATCATGATTTTCATTCTCGAGGAAGATGCCTCACCATGCTTCAGCCCAGTCAGAGCCTTCACCTTTTCAACTACTGATGACAAACTGACAGGTTCATCGTAAGTAAATAATCTTCCCGAACCGCATCCCTCCTGGCCTGAAAACAAAATGTGGTGTTAAATACATGGCAATGAATGATCAACACAGTTTTTCCAACGTTCAGCCATACCTTCAGGAGGGCATTGGTTTAGGACGATCGGTTTGCATGATCCTTTACCAAGCCCACTGGCCAACCAGTCATTGACTTCAAAAGTAGAGGTTTTCAGTTCGTAAGTTATTGTAACGGATCCATTTTTCTGCCACGGCGACTACCTACCTCCTCCTACACAGTTATCGCAAGCAGTATGAGGAGAGTATATTCCCACACCCTTCGCAATCGCTTTAAGAACCATTGATTGTTTGACATCTTCACTGGTTAGGCGCTTCATGGACTTGAAAATAGGGGGATGGTATGAGACAATCGTGCCGACCTGTCAAGTACAAACAAAATGATCATCAGTATGGTACACCAGCATATGCAAGCTTTGTGTTGAATGCCAGACCTTTGGGTCGGACAGAGCTTCTTCCAAGACTTGAGGGGTCAAGTCAATGGTCAGGAAGACCTTGTTTGCCTGCTGTTGTGGATATGGTGGTTCTGAAATGTCGCGTTGGCATTATGGATCAAAGACTTTAGCCACAGGGTGTCAAACTACGTACCTACTAGCACGCCGACATTGTCCCAAGAGTTCTCGGCTATCTCCAATGGAGCGATTCTCTTCATTGCGCGAGTAACTTTTGATAATAGTGACATTTTGAAACTGAATTTATAGGCTAAGATTTGGTGAACGGTTAGCCAGGTATTGAATTTGCAAATTCTGACAAGCCCAAGTAAATTTAAGGTTTGTCTGCGAAATTATAATTTCGCATATGTGTGCAGCAGCCCAATCCGTTATGTGATCATATAAGTGGAGTACTATCTATATTTATACGTAAAATGGAATACATGATATTGTATACAGACATAGATCTGGCTCTGTTGAGTTTGTTATGGCATTGTCACATCGTCTGTGGAAGAAGTAAGTCGATCCAACGACTTGTGAGAGGGTCGTTGAACTGGTGAAATGGTCCTTCAACATAAACTCTAGAGAAAAATATTACCAATGCAATTGAAGGAATATGACAATGAGCGAAGACTAACAGTCTCACATCATGCCAAGCGATATTTTGAAGTTTGATAGCTTAGCTTTCAACTTTTTATCCTCTCGCGGAAGAAAAAAAGACTTGAAAGAACAAAGGCTCATATTCAAACCTGTTATCTGTTTATTTTTTTCGACTACTCTTGCGTATTCATGGCAAAGCTGCAAATGGATTTGACCATCTCCTTCATGTTGCTTAGCAACATGCTGCTACATAACAACCGTGCGACAGCAACTCAAAAACTCCGTTGCGAGTTTCACAAACCAGGATGTGGATTTTGTTCACCGTTAGCTTGCGCCACCGCCCAAGATTGGTATAAATATCGACTTCGTTTTTTCACAGATTGCTTCCATACTTCAAGCTCAAACAATGTCTTGTATTCGCCGCTCTAATGTTCGCTTACGCATCTCAGTTCCCAAAGATTTCGATATCAACTCCATCCAAAAATGTCCAATTGACTCTGGCTGTTATTTCATCCCTTTGGAAGAAAGTGCCTCGAATGAAGATCCAAATATGCCATTTGTGGTCCTTCAAGAAAAGTACTTTATTGCGCACCTAGCTGGTCATGAATTCAAATGTGAATACAGTTGTCGAAATCGCGTTCTGTCCAAGTTATATGACTATCTTGCAGGTTGGAGGCCTATCAGGGACCAAATTGCTTCATCGAATATCGACACTAAGTTTGGACTCGATCTCATTGATGGTACACTTCACAACAACGAAATACCTCGAATAATATTTGCCCGTGAGGGGTTACAGTTCTCGGGGAAAGTTGATAACGGTACCAACAACTGTATAATGGAAAACTACACCAATTTAGACCTACAAAACTTGGCTGAAATCACCAAATCCAAACACTGCAATCACGACTTCTTTATAGTATATCTTGGACCGTCAGAAGGTGAAGATTTGAATCGTCGAACGATGTGCCGGAGTGATCGATATATGTGTTGCAGTACGAAGACACTGGAAACGTATGAGTACGAAACTGCAATACAATCTCGTGTTGAAAAAATGCTATACGAGGATGTTGAAGCTTGTATCAAGAAATGGAAAGATGAAGATCTGGCTCTAGAGTTGAAAAAACCAGCGAAAAAAACTCCCAATTTTCGTTTAGTGGACATCCAAGGCAACCCGGTGGAAGAAGATACAGATTACATACTTCAATTGTACGATCAGCCTGAAGACGTTATCAAAGATGGGGACTATGGATCAATGTTCTATGCCACGTATCGCTTGAACCGATCAGAAAAGATAATTGTTCGCTATTGCATCGTTGATGGGATTCACTACCTCACTTACCATGGCAAGTTTTTACATGCGGATGATACTCATGGAGACGAGCTCGGATACATGGAGGAAGAGGAAAAAGTACCTGAGAAAAAGAATAGAGTGGAATTCCATGTTACTGAAAATAACACCTTCAAGACCGCTAAATGGGATACGAATATATGGCTCACATTCGAAAAGATAACTCTTAATCACAGTTCTTTAAAGTTCGATAGCAAAGAAGAGGTTATGAGATGGGGTAAACCCCTGGAGTTGACATTGACAAGAGTATGAACTCTTTTAATTTTTAATACATACTGTTTCTAAGCAAGTCTAAAGCTCTTTGCCTCTTTTCTTTTTCAAATTCATTACATTTTTCCATTTTGACAATATAATGTTTCATGACGAGTTGTTGTTCCAAAATGCTTTTGAAACCGCTGCCTTTACAATGGTTCAATGAAATCAACGCGATTGCCTCACGCTTGACATGTTTAATGGAAGTATTGGCGATATGTTTCTACCCAATAGAAGCGTTTGGTAATGACGATATTCCCCATCTGGAGTTCTTCTTGAAACAGGTTGAGACGTTGAATACGATAATAGCCCGCCACGCTTTCATCTCAACGAATGCTCAGAGTTTTACGCATCGCGGTATGCGCTGTGACTCGCCTGCATTGTTCCTTGAGAAAGTTTACTTCCTCGTAGAACACTAAGGTATCCATCAATAACGGATATCGAAAGTCATTGGTATGAATGGTCTTAGCCTTAGCTAAATTTATCCCAACAGATGTGATTCTGTGTTCACTTACAAGTATGTCTTTGGCAGCCTTTTACGGGTGCCTCATATTGACTGCCCGCTTTCAACGTCCCGCGCAATACTGCCTGATAATATCGTCAGTGGTTGTCCACGCTTTGGGGCCAATAATTGTGGTGCTTTTACCATTTATTCACATGGTGTCATGCAGGTACTAGCTTTTCATTCAGCGTCTGCAGCAAACAAGGCAGCTGTGCGCCGTTTGTATGAGCTTCTCGCCTTTCTGTTCATACTTAGTGTACGCTTGTGTTTTGTCAATGTTCCAGATCTGCTGAGAATAACTTTTGCCTCCATAGATATAAATATGTATCACTGTGTTTAAATGATACAGGAAAGAGCGCGCGTATTCAGCTTCGGAAAAATTTAGTCTTTCCACTGAACTGCGAGTGTACTGTTGTAAAGTTCAAGTTTACTTCGGCGTATTAAAAAATGGTACGAGTATATAAATTCTCAGAATACCTTATTTATCATGTACAAGCGGCCAGCTCGACATATACTTTGTTTGAAACTGCTTTCATTTATGATACATTATTTGTGTACATTTTATGGCCATGCGATTTATGCACGATCACAATAAGAAGATGGAAGAAGCCATCAATTAAGTTACGAAGATGAAATGCTACTATTCTAATTTTATTTTCTTCAAATCATAACGAACTATTCCATACGTTCTTTGATCTATTCACATCATTGGGCGGGGATTCATATTCAAGAACATATTTACCAAATATAGAAAGAAAAATCGTCAAAACAAAGCGAGTTACAGCGGCGATGACAGCATGGCTCCGTCATAGACCCCAGCTACGTCAGGGAAGAAGATCAGTGGCAAAATTAGAGGGAAAAAGTATATAAGTGAAACAACAGAGGTGGGGAAAAGAGTTTCATCACACTTTTTATATTCACACACAATGTCCAACCCTCAACAACCCAACAACCACGCTTTCCAAGCCGGATTTTCCAAGGCCAAGGATGAGTACGAGGCTGGATACAAGGCTGCCATTGGCCACCATCACGGAGCACCTATTGCTCCCGGCCAACAAGGTCTTGACCAACAGCAACAGTCTGGTCTAGGCCAACCTGGTGCCTACGATCAGCAACAAGGTCTCGGCCAACAGCAACCTGGCTTCGGTCAACAGCAAGCCGGTCTTGGTCAACAGCCAGGCTATGGTCAACAGCAAGGTCTCGGTCAACAGCAGCCAGGCTCCTTCGATCAACAGCAAGGTCTTGGTCAACAGCAGCCAGGCTCCTTCGATCAACAGCCAGGCTATGGTCAACAACAGACTGGTTACGGACAACCTCAAACCGGCAACTTGCAACAAGGTGGCCTGAACAGTGATGTCCAAACCAATGCTTACCACCAACACAAGCACGACTTGAACCAAGATGCTGGTGCCGGAGGTGCTTTGGGAGGAGTTCGTCAGCAAGCATACGATGAGCATAAGAGACATCTTGATCAAAACCCTAGCGCTGCAGGTGGTGCTGGCGGTATCCAGCAACAGGCCTATGATGAGCACAAGGAACACCTCGACCGCAACCATTCCTCAGGCAATGACCGCACGACTGGTGGCCCCAGTGCCGGTATCAGTGGTGGAAACCTCAACAACCAGTTGGAGCAAGAAGCTGCTGTCCACAGCGGTCCTGCCCATGGTCTTGGCAACAAGATCAAGTCTAAGCTCCCTCACCATTTCAACGATGGTACCAAGGTCCCCCGTGAACTTCGTGAAGATGCCAGCGGACAAAATGGCCCTGGACCTTTGTAAATTTTTCCAAGTTCACTCGACCCTCACAGCATTAATGCTATAGTTCATGTACAAATTATCCCATTACTTTTACATATGTTATATAAGTAAAACACAATTATTAGCACAAAATCGTCTCCGCTTTATGTTTTTAAGGTCTTGGCAAAGTAACTGCATTTGTTGGGAAATAGTTTCGTGTGTATTGATGTAACAGCTTTATACGAGTATATTTGGATATGAAATGGTTAGTGGATGCTAGATAGACGATAAGAGAGAGATAGATCATATAACAACAAGGAATAATACATGGAATGAATCGGTTGACAACCTCGTAAAGACGACAGCCGATGTACTGTGTGTGTCATCATTTATCGCTACATCTATCTTACATTGGACAGACACCCGTTTTGATTTAAGAACGCTTGGTCAATATAACACCTTCGGCGGGAGTTAGTTTAAGAAAACCCTGTGTGAAGAAAGTATGCGAGTTAGTCAAAACGCATCGAGCTATTTTGTTACCATGCATTGTGATACATTACCATAGCCACACGATTTCGCGCGCGTTTTCCGTCCTTGGTAGAAGGGGAAATGTCGTATTCTTCAAGGATCTTCGCAAGCAAATAACAGATCTCTTGGCTTGCAAGATATCGGCCGGGACAAGCATGGTATCCCAAACCAAAGCTGAGCAAATCCAGTCCAACTGCGGTACTTTTCTTGGTCTTGCGCGAAACAAATCGTCTTGGGTCCATTTCGGTCAAAGGAACGTTGTTTTCGCCAATGTGTTGGATAGTTGGATCATTATGGACATCATCGACGGCCATTCCTACACTCTTTCCCTTGGGTATGATGATGCCATTGCTGAGAACTGTGTCCTGCATAGCCTTGTGGTTGATACCAATGTAATCGCCGTTCAGTCGCAACGTCTCGCGGAAGATGGAGTCGATGATGGGCATATCCTTAACAGCTGCAGGGGTCAAGACACCATGCTTCTTCTTAGTTGCTTCGGTTTCCTGTCGGATCAGCTCTTGGATATCGGGACGATCAGAGAGTAAATGCAATGCCCAGGTCGTGAATAGACTCGTGGTGTGAATACTGGCAAATGCGATGTCTTGCAGCCAAAATCCTGCCTCTTTAGGTGTAGGCTGGCTACCATCTGCATTGGGCATATGAAGCATCATGTGCATAAAGAAATCTGGATCCATCTGGCCTTCCTTATCCTCTTGTGCTTTCACTTTTTCGAGAACAGGAGTAATGTGTTTCATGGTGATATCGATCTGATCACTGATGTCGAGGTAATTTTTGGTAACGAAGTCGGCCATGGTGGCTGGAAGAGTGGTATATGCAATGGCAGCTTTGAAAATGGACTGTGCAAAAGTTGCCATTGCCGTAATAAGCTCTTCACTCTCACCAACTTCTCGACCTGCGAATAGCAAGGCACTAATGCGTCCCACCATCTGTTGAATGGCGTCAATTTCAAGTGTAGTTGACTTCGCTCCAGGTTTGAAATGAATATCCAATTCTAATCCTCTGTCCACGGCATACTGCATTCGATCTTCAAACATTTTAAGCTGATGTGACTTGAAATTGTTTCGTACAGCTTTGACGATAGGGCTTTTGTTTTCGTTTTCATGCTTGGTTTCTTGACGTTGTTGTTTATCATAGCTGATGTCCATTATGCGTTTAAGGGGTAAAAAGTCTTCAACACCTTCGTTGAAATCCAGATATTTGTCTCCAAGTCTAAAGCATTCCTGAATGTATGGGCCAGTTGCCACGACCATGGTTTTACCAAACGTGGTACTATGATAATGTTATCTATCATTAGTATGTGGGGGGAGGGTTGGGGCATGTTTATAAAAACTTTACGCTTACATTTGAAAGACGGGGCCATATTTTTTCTTGCACTTATCGATAAACTTTCTAGGGTCTCTGCTGAGGTCCAGTCCATTACCAATGAAAGGAATATTGTAAGGCACAATAGGTGGCGTGTTGGCTTTTCTGCGCGTCAGTGTCAGCCTCCATATAGCCCAAGTGGCGGCAACGGCAGCGGACACAGACAACACAGGGGATGGAGGGTCTTTTAAAATGTTTTGCACTCTATAAGAAACGTGCTCGATAGCTTCGTCTATGTAGCGGTCCATGTTGTTGACGGTATACCAGCAAAAAGTTGAAAAGAAGAAGAAAGGGTTAATGGCAATGACGACCGTTTATAAATTCGGAAACCAGCAGCCAATTAGCAACTCAGTTTTATAATGTGGGGCTTTTTGTTTGAAAGACCTCCGCCCCAACTCATTACAAGACGAGCTGGATCAATAGATTGTCCCACCAACCTCTTCCCTTTGATCTAAACTTGAATAAGGCACATTTCGAAGGGTAGTAAAAATATATCTTGCCTCTAAAATATAAAGAAAGATGGTGATAGCTTTGGTATTCTCACCGCCCGAAATGTCATGGAAAAATATGGGCCGATTTTGTTGCTTATAACCGTGTTTCAATCTGAGTTATGTCATTTACCAATCGAATAGATCATAAAGGGTTACAAGATTCTCTTCTTAGCAATCAGCAGTACTTTAACATAAATGCACCAAGCGGGCTGATTTCGAAGAGTCTGGAATACGGTCGTGGCGAGGGATGTCCGTTATTTTATCTCAATGTTGCGGATCATATTACTTTGACATTCACGCTATGGCCACCACCATTAATTTAATATCCATAGATTTAGAAGGACATAAAAGGTAGTTAATGAAGTTTAATTTTTGATATTATGGAATAAATCATGCAAATATATAGTACGTAAATGTGTATGTTCGATGATGGTTTGCTACACGGTGTGTTGAGCTCGCTTGGTGAACCTAACAGGCTGTGTCGGTACCACCACTACCATTCCCTAAAAAAACCACAATAAAAATGGAAAGCATTAGATGGTGAGACAATTTTAATGGGTTTCCTGACTTGAAGGAGTACTTACCATAACAAGTCGATTGGGAGCACGCTTTTCATCTGGAGTGGTAGCAGATATATCATATCGGTCGATGATGGACGCTAGAAGATACTTGATCTCGACGCTAGCAAAATAACGGCCAGGGCAAGAATGATACCCTACACCGAAAATAAGCAAATCTGGACCTACTGCAGTACTCTTCTTTGATTTCCTTCCAACAAAACGGCAGGGGTCAAATTCAGTCAGAGGAACACCGTTGGGACCAATTTCTTGTAACTCTGGATCCATATGAGCGTCGTGTACTGAGAGTCCGACAGTCGCTCCTTCAGGGAGAGTAACACCGCTCTGGAGTACAGTGTCCTTCATTACCTTGTGGCGGAAACCCACATAGTGACATCCTTTGCGGAGTGATTCTCGGAAAAAGGAGTCCAGGATTGGCATTTGACTGACTGCCTCAGGTGTAAGGGTGCCGACCCTTTCCCTTGTCTCATCCATTTCCTTTCGTAACAACTCTTGTATATCAGGACGGTCGGAAAGATCATGCAAGGCGATACCTAGAGAAGTACTAGTGGTATGAATACTAGCAAGGGCAATATCCTTCAACCAGAATGCGGCCTCTTCAGGTGTGTGCGTATGATCATCAGCAGCTGGAGTATGAAGCATCATGTGCATAAAGTCGTTTGGTTTCATCTCGCCAAACTGATCTTCCTTTTGCTTTATGTCCACAACATGAGGAACCACTTCTCTCATGATCACATCGATGTTTTTGCCTACCGACATGTATCGTCGAGTAATGAAATCAGCGATGAATCTAGGGAAGGCCGCTTGAACGATACTTGCTTTGGATACACTCAGAGTAAACGTGGCAAGAGCTTGGATGAGAGGCTCATTGTCCGCATAAGCTTCACCTACAAACACCTGAGCACTAATGCGTGCAACAACTTTCTGGAAAAAGGTGCTGGCATCCACAGTGGTGGAGTTCTCACCAGGTAGGAACGTAATGTCTTTGTTCATCCCTCTCTCGGTAGCGTCCATCATCCGACTCTGAAAGACACCAAGTTGATGTGATTTGAGATTGTTGCGTACCAAATGAACGAAGGGATGCTTTGCCCATGGAAAATCAGGGCCTTCAGGTTGCTTCAACTTGTCGTAGCTGATAGCGACGATGTGTGCCGTTGGTAATGTTTCCTTAAGGCCCTCTTGAAAATCAAGATATTCATCGCCCATCCTAAAACAGTCTACAACTTCTTTTCCAGTGACGACTATGAGCTTTTTACCGTACGAGTAGCTGCATAAAATCGAAACAGAGTGAGCTACACTTCGTTGTGGATCGAGATATAGTGAAGTGGCTTACGGGGGACAGACTTACATCTCGAAGACAGGACCATACTTTTCCTTACACTGTTGTATGAACTTGACTGGGTCTTTGCTCATGGTACGTCCATGGCCGATAAACGGTACGGTGTATGGTACAACTGGTGGGAGGTTACTGGGTCGTTTGTTTGTGGTGGAGAAAATTTTGTATACAAAGTACGATACCAGCAAAGTGGTGGAAGCTGTGATAACTGGAGCTGGAAGCTGTTTGTAAGACTTTTGAAGGTCACCAGCAAGCTGCTGTAAGCTACTGTTGATGTAGCGTAAGCTCATAGGAGACAAACGTAAAAAAGAGCGGAAGAAAAGGAAAGAGAGGGCTACGGTTACGGCGTTCGTTCGCTAGAACATTAATTGAGCAATCGGTCACAAACTTTCTGGCCACAAGCCCGAAAAAGAGGAAACTGCTAAGAATCCCCGAAAACCTTGAGCGTAATTTATTAAATCCGCGCCCACGCTCCAATGTCTTTTGGAGGTGAAGATTTCAGGAACCACAAGGCAGGCACTGAAAGAGAGGGTGGTTATAGTGTCATGGATAATAGACGCTCAATCGACTGCTCCGAGGCAGATCTCAATGGAAAATCGGTGTTATGAGCCTGGATGAGCGTTTGTGTAATTGTTGGCGTTGTCAATAACGTTCGTGTTCAATGACCATTTTAATAAATCAGTCGCAAAATTAGATGGTCCGGTTTAGTGGCTGAAATCGCGAAAGGAGGACTCACAACACTGGAAGCTAAGCACCTTATTGACATGAAGTGAATGAATTCTCCAGAATACATTGCTTTGATACGATAATTGGTAAAATCAATCAGGTTAGGCTATTTCTCTATTATTGTTAACATGAAATAAAGGAAGCAAATAGAGGAGGAGATCAAAATTGATGAATGTTAAAGAAGAAAGGAAGGCGCATTGAGAGCCAATCCCTTGATATATCATTTCGGTGTCATCAGAAATTGCTTTAGTATGGTCTACAAAAAGCGCTTTTAGCAGGCAGGTAGCTATTGTTCTGCGTTGTTGAAGTCTATTGCATATACTCTATTTAAGACGTGTATGCCCTGTGCTCATAACAGTCGTCAACATCATTAAACAATAGCTAAACTAGTGAGTATTCATAAATAGATATAAGTTTTTCATATTCTTTAGTTTAAATATTCGGTATGTATAGTTCATAATAGGTACATAGAACTCTCCTACAGGGATATGCGTAACACTATGGGTTCCTACACTCGCTTAGTGAGTTTAAATGGTTGAGATGGTACCAATTTGATCATTCCCTAATTGAAAGCGAAATTAGATACTATTAATGCATCCGAAGCAATTGATAATGAAGGTACTTACGAGAGCAAGCTGATTGGGAGCTCGCTTACCGTCTTTCGTGGTGGTAGAAATGTCATATTGTTGAAGAAGACAAGAAAGAATGTATCGAATCTCCTGACTAGCTAAGTAACGACCAGGGCAAGAGTGAGCTCCAACGCCAAAAATAAGGAAATCCGTACCAACGGCAGTACTCTTCTTTGAGCGTTGACCCACAAATCGAAGCGGATCAATTTCACTCAGAGGGACGTTGCTAGAGCCAATATCTTGAATCTCAGGGTCCAAATGAGCATCATACACGGACAAGCCGACAGTAGAGCCCTTAGGAATAGTAAGGCCGCCTTGCAGTACGGTATCCTTCATTGCCTTGTGTCGGAATCCAACGAAGTCACTTTGAAGTCTGAGAGACTCTCGCAAGAAGGAGTCCATGATGGGCATTTTGGCGGTAAGTTCAGGTGTCAATTCTCCATGTTGTTCAATTGTCTCTTTGATTTCCTTTCGTAGCAAATCTTGTATATCGGGGCGGTCTGAGAGATCATGAGCAGCGAAGCTGGTGAAAGTACTGGTCGTGTGGATACTGGCAAAAGCGATATCCTTTAACCAAAACGCCGTCTCTTCTGGAGTTTGAATGTGATCGTCTGCGCCAGGAGTTTGTAACATCATATGCATAAAATCGTCAGGTTTTGATTGACCAAACTGATCCTCTTCTTCTTTTATACTGGTGACATGGGGGGTCACCTCGCTCATGATAGTATCAATGTTTTTTCCAACAGAAAGATAGCGACGAAGGATGAAATTGGCAACTGGAGTGGGCAAAACATTTAGCGCTATACCAGCTCTGAACATGCTAAGAGCATAATCTGCAAAAGCCTGAATCAGAGGTTCGCTTTCGGCATATTTCTTTCCGGCAAAGAGTTGAACACCGATACGGGCGACGAGCTTTTGAAAGAAAGTATTAGCGTCTACTATAGTCGAGTTCTCTCCTGGTTGGAAGACAAGGTCTTTATCCAAGCTTTGTTGTACAGAATCAATTAAACGATCTTGGAACGCAGACAATTGATGTGATTTGTAGTTATTGCGAACCAGACGGATGAGGGGATTCTTGGCAATAGGGTATTGTGGGCCCTCTTGCTGCTTCATCTTGCTGTAGCTCAAATCTACAACATGCGCGGTTGGCAACAGATCTTTGACACCTTCCTGGAAGTCAAGATATTCTTCGCCTACTCTAAAGCACTCTACAACGTGTTTTCCAGTGACTACAATCATCTTTTGGCCGAAAGTGTATCTGTCGAGGCAGGTTAGAGGAAGCATTAACCGTCAGCGTGGGGTAGTGTGGAGATAACTTACATTTCGAACACAGGACCGTATTGCTCTTTACATCTTTGTATGAACGCATATGGATCTCTGTTCATTTCTATGCCATGACCAAAGAAAGGCAAGGTGTAGGGCACAGCTGGCACTTGATGGGGTGGCCGTTTTTGGGAGCGGTTGGCATATTTTAGAACCAAGTAGGAAGCGAACAAGGCAGCCGATACGGTGACCACAGGAGAGGGAAGCTTTTCGTAAGATCGTTGAAAGCGATTGGAAATGGTTTGTATGGCGCTGTTTAGATTATACGCACTCATATCTTTATAGATTGTATGTGGAAGAAAGGAAAAACGGGTGGGGCGGAGGAGAGAATCGAAGATTCCCAAATACCAGGTCCGGAGGGTCTGTCAGCCCCCGCCGACAGGGGATTTTTCTGGAGTGGTCACAACTTGAAAAGCACCGCAGATAAGATTGCCGCCATTAACCATGCTGCAATATCACATCTTAATTCCAACAAATATCCCCAATAATAAACATCATTGGTCCCGAGTATTTTGATATGTACCTAAGCCTTCCTGTGAAACCCTCATCGCGCCTTTTTGCCTACCATGTCCTTTTGCAACGACGCACGGACCGGCTTAAAGCTTTTGTAAAATTTCCTTAACACTAGCAGTCACGACTTCTCTCAGCTTCGTTCGACGACAACGATCGATCGCAAAATGCAACGACTAGTGTACAGGCCAACATGGCATCGATCCTTCGCAACCTTGAACACGACGTTAAGGAAACAAACAGCTATATATGTAGATAACTTGGAAGGTTTGTCTGATTCGAATCAAAGGTGAGAACAATTGTCTAGCGATGGAGTACAGGCGATTTTACTACGGTGACCAATGTTCTAACATTTTAATAAGTAGCCGCGCTGAAGAATTTACTATAGAGGACGAAGATTCTGAATCGAAAGTAGTCCGAGGCTCAGAAGAAGCATCTTTTGGACGGAAGCGAATTGGCTGTGTACAGCTGCCAACGTCGCTAAAGGCTGCTATCCAGGACACAGTTGCGTTGGCGGATAAACCATTGCTACGAACGGATGCGTTGCGGATATACGAGTCGTTTCGGTCAACATCGAAAATACCCGTGGTGGCTGAACCCACCCGAAAATTTGATAAACGCGCAAAAGCGGAAGTGGTTGTGGACGCTCACACCATCACCTACGGAGAACGAGAGACCATTGCCTATGTTGCCGGCGCATTACCCGCGACATACGCAGCGATATACAATGTCATAAAGGAATTGAAGGAGCGAATAGGCTCTTTTGAGCCCAAGACGATGCTTGATTTCGGAACGGGTCCAGGCACTGGAATATGGTATGTTCGGCATGGATGAGAGCGCTTCAGCAAGTGATATGCACTAACCACTGTTGAATTGTTAGGGCGGCTCGTGAGCATTTCGATATAAAGAAATTTGTAGGTGTGGATATTTCGGAACATATGCTGCGAATGGCTGAAGATTTAATAGAGAGTAAGTATAAAGATGAAGAACATGTTCAAGTTACTGAACACAGTACTCAACTCTCATGATTTATAGAAAGTGAAACGGTTGATTTTGCCGAAACCACCACATTTCAACGTTACTTTTCGTACAATCCAAAGGTAGGTGAAGGAACTTCAGAGCAATAGGCGTTGAGCATACTGTGCGGATAATTTATACAATGTTACGAATTGTAGCAACCAAAAACCGACTTAGTTCTGAGTGCATTCACGTTGGGAGATACATCATCAGAAGCGTTGCGAAAGTCGACCCTACAGTCATTATGGGACCAGACGGGCGATGTTTTAGTACTGATCGAGAGAGGTACTCCAGTTGGATTCCGCATCATTGCTCAAGCGCGGGAGTGGATTTTAGAGAACAATAAGGAGGACGAGAAGACTGCACATGTTGTAGCACCGGTAAGAATCGAATCATATGGTGTAGTTTAGAGCGGATTTCTCATTAACAGGTTGACGTTGGATAGTGCCCACATGACAAACCGTGCCCAATGTTTCGTGGAGAGCCTCTGCTGCCTGATCGAGATTGGTGCCATTTCTCGCAGAGAGTAGAGCGACCCAAATTTTTGGTAGGGTGACTTTTGGTGCAGTTCGTGCAGAATTGGAACTCATATCTAACTTGAACACTTAGATGAAAACGAAACACAGCAAAATTAATATCGAGGATGCAAAGTATTCCTATGTGATTCTTCGAAAAGGGCCACGACCGGTATCCACAACAGCTAGTCAAGAAGATTTAGAGACGGAGGCGTACACTTGGCCACGACTGGTAACACCGCCACTGAAGAAGAATAAACATGTTGTGATGGATGTATGCACACCGACTGGAGAAATTCAAAGAATGATCATTCCCAAGTCTCAAGGCAAAATACCCTATAGAGATGCCCGCAAAAGTACTTGGGGAGACCTCTTCCCTCACACCCCCAAAAATCGAGCTGTTGTTCGAATCAAACAAAAAGAGGATCCCGTTACAGAATAAAGCGCGCCCAGCATAAACTAGTAATTTTGCTTATTGATAAAAACTTGAAATCATACATACCGCTTCGTTCAAGAAGCGATGCTGGTTTGGCTTAGGGACCAATGGTAAATGATATGGCATGATTTGGATAAGGGGTGTTCTAGAGACTATTATGTGGTGTATATGTAGAGGGAGAATGTAGACAACGGCGATTCATAAAGCGTAAGTGGATGGAGAGCATACAGATGGCCAGTGCTGTATCATCGAAATCACTGTAGCTGTATCATCGAAATCACTGTAGCCCTTTCTTAAGGTTCATGATCCTATCTTCAAGATCGGTATCCATGGGCAAGGGATCTCTATTGTTCTCTGATAATGGAGGATGCTGCATGCACGAGGTAAGCGGGTAAACGTTAGTTAGGACTATATCTGCGGACCAACAAGAAAATCCTTTTTTTAAAAATACTTACTGCAGTGCTATTGAGGATCTGGGCTTTGAGTTCGTCTGGGTTATACGCATGAGTTATTTTTTGCTGATAAGCAGGGTAGTTGTCTCCAAAGCCTACGCCAACTTACCAAATTTCGACTCGCTCAAAGGAGAGAACTTGATCATATTGTTATCTGGAAAATGATCGAACAGATAGGACTCGGTAATGGAGAGCTGTGCACATTGCTGAGCTAGTTTTGAGAATATCTGAGGATCATTTCGATACCTGTTTACGGAGATCGGCAAAAGTAAGATACGGGGACATAAAAGGAACAATGTACAAGCGGAAACATACAATCTATAGGCTTCCTTGTTTGGACAATATTTTTCCACTAAGCCATCCAGCACCACGCGTTTGTAGGCATTCTTGATATAATGCAGAATGTGAAAGATATAGTCTTGGTGAGGTCTCCATACCGGAAATTGTTGAGCGATGGAGAGTCTTCCCTGGGTATCGACTAATGGATGGAACATGTCGGTGAGGAAAGTGACGGTTGGAGGAGCATTCGGATAGGATTCCGGGATATTGATTCGAAATTTAAAGACGCCAGAGCGGTAAAAGCCTTTGTGTACAAAAAGAACTCCAAACCAAACTGTGTCCATGCGCATTGATTTTCGAGAATAAACAACGTGTATGAGTGAGATAACTGTGTAACGGATGAACCAGCCATAAAAACAGCTCTTACCGTTCAGATTGTCAGACGATGGCATCACGTAAACACCGAGTGGACAATGGTTTGGATTTCTGAGGTTGGAGCTGAAGGGATCACATTAGTCAACGTGAAGGCAGTGATTCAAGGCATGGAAGGGATTCTCACAATTCTATCATAAGCTCATAGCGTTTAAAGTATTCGGAATTGTTCTTGGGTTTAAGTTTCTCTTCTTGTGCGTCGTGTTCCATCGCGTCTGTTACTGTGGATTTATTGGAACGGGATCCACGCAATGACCCACTGAGTTGACGCGTCTTGGATAGAAAATTACTAACGCTGCTGTTGCTTCGTTGAAGATTGGTCCGAGACGAAGATGGACCCTAAGAATTGGAAACAATCACGTCTGAGCTGATGCAGTATAACAAAACGTGATTTGCTTTAGAACTCACTGTGCTCATTTTGTGGGCGATTGTGTAAGAGTACGGCTACAGCGGTGTCTTAAAATCGTAATCAAACCAATTTGGCAATGGACACGGCTATTTCTGTTTCTCCGGTTTACACTGGCCGGCTTTTTCACCTGACGCCAACACGGGTGTGGTTAATATTGCGGCTGAATTTTGGCCAGCCCCCAGCAAACACTCTCAATGAAACCCTTTTTGATCAACATAATAGGTTTATAGTTAATGCTCATATTCGGATCGATATGAAACCAAAGCCGGGACTGAACTGTTTCAGTCCCTTATGGCTAATTGCCTATCTGCTACCAAAAAAAAAAAGAGCGGTCATTAATGTGAAATAAAGTCGCTTGCATCTGCATTGCGGTTGACGTGCACAAGATGAGGATAGGTGAGATAAGGGCAGGTGGGGGGGGGAGGACAGGGTGAGGTGATCGCAATCGGACGAGATCAAAATCGATTGGAGACGTCCCTCCTTTTCCAGAGAGTCAAAGAAAAACGCTAATGGCACTAAAATTTTTGGGAAATTGCAATAAGGTTTTTACGTCATGAAGGAATTTCTGAAATATTGGCTTCAGGTAGAGCAATTAGAGTGGCGGATGGGGGGATATTGTTTACAAAGGAAGGCGAGATCGATATGCAGAAGGTGCACATAAAGAACCAATTTAGGTATTTTAAACAGCTTGAGGTATTTATTCCATTGCTTACCTGCCGCCAAGGGGGACAGGTGTAAACTAATTATTTTATGTTATTTTTACAGATCCGCTTAGGTTTCCCCATGGGCAAGCGCAGTGGTGGTTGCACGAGAAAGAACTTATATCTATGAAAAGAATGGAGGAGGCAACACAATAATAAAATACATCAAAGTAAATAAGGGAAGAATGGTTTGTGCTGCTGGCTCAGGTGTTTGCCGGGACGGGCCGTCCCAACATCACAGGGACGGCAAAACGATTTCGGTAAAATGACCTTTATTTATTTTTTTTTCTCCTCCAAGACTGAGCTGACCTAAAGTAAGACTTTAAAAGAAGGTGTGATTTTTCTGTTCCTTTCTCTCATCCTAGATCGAGTAGATAACTACCTTTTTAAGCTATCAACTTGTTGATGGACAAAGTAGTAGGGTCTGGATTTCTCATCTTTCTTAGATGCCCGTTTCGACACTTGAGTATTTATTGGGAAGTTGGGCATTTCTTTTTTTTCTATCGCTGTACAGGGAAGGAAATTTTTCCGGGACGGGCTGGGGGGAGGTGCTGGCTATGAATTTTTTGGACCATACAGATTGCATCCGTCGCTGATAGAGCGGAGAACTTTGGAAACCCTTTATAAGACAATGCCTCTTTACCCGCAAATCCTGAACTCTTCTGTTGTATTATTTCCTCTTTCTTTATCCTTCACACAAATCTATTGAATGCCCAAAGCTGATTCTTGACTTTGTCCTCTTTTAAAAACATTTCCACACCGTCCAAGTTAATTCTTCTCAACTCCACCACCCACTCCGATGCCTACAGAAGTTGCGACCGCTACCGCTTGGAATTTTCAAATTCCTGCCACAGCTTCAGCTGAAGCTATGGACGAACCTTGCCCAGAACTCTCATCGTCAGTGTCGACCCGCGATTCAGCTATTGATGCTCGAAGCATACACTCGACCTATACCCCACCACGAAAGATGACATCCAAACTCCAAGGATTGTTTCATCATTCGAACACTGAGCCGTCGCCAGGGAAACGACACTCTATGAATTTATTTGGCAAAAGTCGCAGTTCTTCGCAATCGTCTGGATCCAGTTCTCCACCGGCCATCCCTTCATTGAGCCAAAAGTATGGCTCTTGCAAGAAGGGTTTTGTCAGTGAAGGAGCTACTGCCGTCATTCGATTGGTCACTAAATCCAACTGTTGCTCCGACGTTTATTGCGTCAAGGCTTTCCACAAAAAGGCTAAAGACGATAGCGATCGCAGTTACATGAAACGCATGACCAGCGAATTCTGCATCAGCTCTACACTGCGACATGAAAATGTGGTCAAGACACTTGATCTTGTGATAGACGAGAAGGGCCGCTACTGCGCTGTGATGGAATATGTAAGTTTTTTTTTTGTCTGACGCTGAATATGAATTACCTCGTTTTTCACACCATTAATCACTTTTTTATTTGACTTTTTTTCTAATAGTGCTCTGGCGGTGACTTATTTGAAGTTGTACGAGAACGTAGTCTCACCGATGAAGAATTGGCCTGTTTATTCAAGCAACTTCTTCGTGGTCTTCAGTACATGCACGAAAGTGGTGTCGTTCACCGTGATATCAAGCCCGAAAACTTAGTCTTAACCTCCTGTGGTACGCTTAAGATTGCTGACTTTGGGGTCTCTGACGTCTTCCAGTCGTGTTTCGAAACTGCTCCCCGAAACTGTAGAGGTGCTGTGGGTTCTCATCCATACCATCCTCCCGAATTATTTGAACACGGCAATGACTACGATGGTCGTGCTATGGATGTATGGAGTGCTGCTATTACTTTCTACTGTATGAAATTCCGTCGTCTTCCCTTCTTGTCCGCCACCAAGGACGACGCCTCCTATGCGGAATTCCTTACAGCTTTGCCAAACCTCGATTGGGCCCCGTTCGCTAATATGTCTCAGGCGCAACAGGATTGCTTATATGGCATGCTTGATATCAACCCAAAGACCCGTTGGACTATCAAGCAAGCTTTAGAGTCTGAGTGGATGCAGTCCGTCGAAGTTTGCCAAGACGGAGCCCTGAAATCCGGCTGGAAGCATTACCATTATCTTCCTACCCGCCGATGAGAACTAAAAGGCTCATCGAATCTAGAAATCTAAGAAGAAACAACTTCTATACCTAGACATGCATGATATCTGGTTTCTTCAAAATGTATTATACTCATTTTTCTTTTCCTTTCTGTACTTCCTCCATCCTTTCCTTCAACTTTTTATTTGTAACAATATCTGTTTTCTGTAATCATAAACAAAATGCAAAATTCCCCGTACTTCAATGTTACCATTTTATCCCTTGATTGATTAAATGCAACGATATTCGAATAACACACCCTACTTGGCTGATTAATGCAAGATTGGGGGGGGGGGGAGGTACAGTAACTTGAGAATCTGCCAATAGCACATCATGTTTGAGAAAATTTGTTACCACGTCGGACTTTAGTCAACTTTCGCAGGCTCTCTAAAGCGGCGTGGGTTTATAATCTGTCTCGATCACTCGAAATGCATCCAACTCCAAGTGTCACCAATCCCAATCGCACCAAGAAGGAATTCTACGACGACCTTCTTGACGAGGTTAAGGCATTTGTTGATGGCCAACGATTTTGGGTAAGCATTCAGTAGAAAACTTTTTGCTACGGGCAGGGTTTTGACAGGCTGTGGAAGGTTTTTTTTTTTTTTTTTTTTTCCCTACAACAACACTTCCACATAATTTTTACTCACGTACAACTAGCTCAAGTGAAGCACCTGTCTTGCCCTCCGTGTACTAATAATAAACAATCTATGCTAGGTAACCAATCTTGCCAACGTGGCTGCTCTCATATACCACGGTCTCCACAGCTTGGAAGAGCACAAGAGCAAGCCTGTGAACTGGGCCGGCTTTTACGTAACCGATCCTACCAACGACCAAAAGCTTATCCTTGGCCCTTTCCAAGGAAAGGTCGCATGTACGGAAATTCTGTTCGGCAAAGGAGTGTGCGGTGCAGCAGCCGTTTCACAAGAAACTCAGGTGGTGAAAAATGTACATGAGTTCCCAAGTCATATCGCCTGCGACTCTGCCTCCAACTCGGAGATCGTTGTCCCACTTGTTCTTCCCTCTGGAGTAAGTTTCTTCCTGAGTTTCCTTTGGCGCTTGGGAGAGTCATCATCGGCTAAACCTCTTTTTCCTTTGCTTAGAAATTGATTGGCGTCATTGATATCGATTGCGAGGAACTGGAAGGATTCAACGATGACGACAAAGTCGGCCTAGAAGCGGTTGCCAAGATCCTTATTGACAGTTGTGACTGGTGGTAGATTGGTTTTGGGGGTTTTCATGTTTAGAATGAATGACTTGATCAAATGTCATGCCGGCTTGATGAATAATGTGGTTATCTTAGGCAAAACTTTTTAGAGAATTGTGTTTTATTTGTTGGTGTTGATTACATTGCGATTCCAGGGCACATTCACCTGTCAATGACATGGTCATACATGAATAACACCTTTAGCGAAACGGAACGTTCTCGCTTTGGGTTTAGCTTCTTCCAATGTTGACTAAAATAAAGTAATTGCAGCTGTGACCCTGCTTGCTCAGGTCTTCTCACTTAAAGGATATTGTCCGAAAGTACCTTATCAGTTTTAGCGCACTGTAGGGATAGCACATGCGGTCAGGGAAATGTCAATATTTGGTAAACCCTTCCATTATGCCAAACGTCACTGGCCGAGCCTTTTTAAATTATCCGTACGCGAAAGACTTACACCTGTATATCGCCATTTATGACTGACAGGCATTACCTTCTTTTGTGGTTAAAGCGCTATCTCTGACACATGAAATACTTGCCGACTGAGTTCGCTGGTCGCGATGGCGATGCATATATGATAGCCTATAGCTTGGAATGACCTAATGATTTGGCAGTAAACGCAATAGCTAGTTTGGGGGAAGCGCATTTCGAAGCAGTTGAAATTCTACACTGGCCATGCAATGAGAATCCGTTTCAGCATTGAATAGGTGACAGTTTGACAATGTGTCACTCCAATTTTGACAACCACTTCTCAACCAGAACTGCATGACACAGTACCTTCGTGCCTCATAATAGTAGTAGTGTAAAGTCCTAGATTCTCATTCTTACTTTTTTTACTTCACGCAATCTTGTTTTTAAAGGCATTTCTGGCAGGGTTCCTGGCCACTTGTAAATTTCTCTTTGACTAGCAACGTAAATCAGGAGGACAATCACTGCTGATATCTACGCCTCGATTAAGCATTGTTCTCAAAGATAAAAGTAAATGTTAGGTATACTTCTCTGCAGTGACCTCTAGGACATCTAGGTGATATTTTATGCTTGAGAATTAAGCTCAACGTAAGCTATATGTGACTTGGACCCCTAATCCCTACTTTTCACCTAAACCATTCGATTGCACTGTCGATCACTCATTGCTCTCCTACTACTCAACGCACCTCCCCGAACGAATAATTTCTAACCTGCTGATGTGCCTGTGAAAAGTGTAATAGGGATCATGCCAACTTGGTTTTACCGTGGCAAGGTGAGATAGGAGATGGGTTTTATTGGATTGACTAATTGCGTCCCCTTCATAGACTATACCCTCGGATGACATGTCTTCGCGCAGAATTATAGAGCAAAGGGGGAAACTAGCAGATTAAGCTAGGTTCACTATTGGCTTGAAGATAATTGAAGTACGGAGGTGCAATGCGTTAGTACTCAAAGCAAGCGAGGAAGAATATCAATGGGTCATTTCCTAAATAGAAAAACCGTAACAGGAGGTGATGAGGCAACGTCCCACGCAGAGCCAGTAAAAGCTCTTGAATAGTAAGAAGATGTTGGATAGAGACATTGTTACTTTTTGTATCATATCTGAATCAAGAAGATATGGCAATAAAGACAATTCGGCTTTTTCCAGCTGCTGTATCAAACTCTCAAATGTGTGTACAAAGCTCCATTCATACACCTTGGCTTGAGCTATCACAGATATCCCCAAGACAACCTCCTTTATCACATTCCCCATCCAGAAACACGTTCTCATTCCCCTCGACTACCTTCCCATTTATAAACAACAATGGCCAGCCGGATATCTTCCAAGATTATTCTACTACGCTACTTTTATTTTGACCTTCCATTCATTTCGACTTGGTGCTAACCCATTCCATTCCTTCCCGCACCTCTGATCATTGATGCTAATTTCCTTTAACTCCAAGCCCAAGGTATAGACATTGAATGAATTGCATGGGGGATAAATCATGAGGAGGCTAAATAATCTTCTAACTCTGCACAGATCGATATTGGAACCAGTCCTCATGTACCGAAACCTTGCTTTGTATTATTCTCCAAACGAAAAATCCAACCTTTATGTAACTCAAGTTCCAAGCACGAGGACCTGAAAGGCCAGACAAATGTCATCACACGAATGAGGGAGGCACTGAAGCTTCCGCATTCAATACAAGGACTGGTGAGGTCACTGTCGAGCAAATCGTCGTTGCCAGATTTAGTGCATTCGGCGATTTCACCCTCTAGCAGTGGTGACTCACTGTCGACGTCTTCGTCAAGCTTGTCGATGAAGGAAGAAGTACCGAAATTGAAAAGTGTACTGAAGAAATCAGGCAAATCAGAGCCAGATTTACGAAAATGTTCCACTTTCTCTCGCAAACGCAATGCTTCCTTCCGATCTGCTCGTCTCCACCACGTCCAGTTCAGCAAGTCCCCGTCTATTCATAGCACTTATAGCAAATTTCAGTACGATCGCCAAACCGATCAATCGGCTACGTGTTTGAACCTCTCCTTGGACGTGGCTGGAGCGATCAAAGATGAACTGAACAATTACAAGATGACGGAGATGCAAGTGCATGAAGAGAGCCGCAAACACACACACTATTTTGAATAGTGACCAACCGCAAAATCATTTTTCTGAGCATACCTATATCCTTCCCGTTATTCTGAAAGAATAAACATAGATGTGGTGTGGGCAGGCGTTGATCGGGTGATCATCCAAGTCATGTCAGTTTTATTTACTATTGCAGCGTCCTGCTAGGGTGATGTTCCATGATGTTTCTATTTACTCTGGGGGTATATTGTAGCTTGCTGCAGCGTACAGCTCCCATTTTCGGTTTGTACATGCCTATCAAAAATGTTGTTCGGTCCAGTAGAGAGCAAAGGACAGACCATGTGTGACAGAATCGTTTTTTTTTGTGGTGGGGGGAGAGATCGAAGGGAGATGCCTCCTGGTATAAAGTGATTTTTTTGGGGATTTCTTTACAAGCGTTTATGACTGTTTGGCCGATACATTTCGTGGTTTCTTATGATTTTTTTGGACCTGGCGAGCACGCTGTATAATAGCTGGGGGAAGGGTTAGTCAGGGTCTGCTTCAATGCGTCGTTCCTTATACCATGTTCACCTACCTTTGCATTTTGTTCGGTCCAATCGATCCTCAGGGCAGTCTTCAATCAATTCATTATTTCCATTGACACTATACAAATCCACTCCTTCCTTCATAGCCATGTCATTCAAAAGCGACCATAAGCTCATGGCGGCAGTATAATGCAAAGCCGACCACCCTGTCATTCATTATTAGAAAATGACTTCCATGTATAAAAATAGCTAGCTTCTTTCACACTTTTGTGCAAAAGAAAATTCTAGGTGTACTTACCATTACTGTCCTGATAGTTTATATTGATATCTTGGCGAGAAAGCAACAAGCGAGCTACGTTCTCTTGATCGTTCACTAAAGCGATCATGAGCGGAGACTTGTCGTTTGCACCATGTCGGGCGTTGATTTTGGCCCCACGACTCAGCGTATCCTGAACAGCGTCAATATCCCCATTCATACAGCTATCAATGAACACCGATTGAAGCGTGAATCGTGCTCTGCGTGCTCCATTATCTACTACAGTAGGGGTATTGCAAGTTCTGGTGGGCGAAGGCGGCGGAGTAGGGATGGAGATGGACGAATCCTTGGATCGTGGACGAGTACTTTTGGGAGGGGAATCAAAATAATCTTGAGGGATGCTGGACGTAATGTCTGGAGGGGTATGAGGTGGCTGTTGGCGAGATGCAGCCTTTTGTAAAAGAACCGACGAAAACGATGAAGCGGGTGGTGAATAGGGTCGGACTTGGCTAGTCAGGGCAAGAACGGCTTCTTCTTCATGACTGCAATCCAAGGGTCGCAAGCGCTGATCATTTCTAATATATGGATTGGCTCCTGCTTTTAACAACATGCCTATAATTTCATGCATGTTTTGAAAGGCGGCAAAATGAAGAGCGGTGTTTCCCTTTGCGCACCGGTGGTTGAGGCATTGTGATTTTGTACTTTGATTTTTACACACGGCTTCAATGATCATGAAGGCAATAAGCTCCTTGTTTTTCAGAATAGCAAGTTGCAATGCATTAACATGATCAAGTTCATCACCAAACATCCCTGGGTTTGTCAGGACGACATGGTCTTGCGTGTGACTCAATAACACGGAAGGATCGCCTTCGTCTAGAGTTTGACGAACTTTCTCAGCGTCATTGTGTTCAATGCCGTGTGTAAGACGCTTCCACAACGACTGTTCGTGCTGATCAATAAGAAGAGCCATTAGGAAAATTGATTACCGCGTTTAGTGGGAGAAGGGGAGAGGGAAACAAAAAAAAAAAAGGAAGAAGAGGTAGGTCGCATCGCACGGAAGTCATCCGTTGGCGGTAGTAAACAGTGACAAGAATGGATAAGCATTTGTATTTGTGGGCATTTGTTTGCATCCACCTTATTTTTTTGGGTCCGCTGTACCTCTTTTCTTGCTTGATTTTTCCCTCTGGATAAAAAAGGTAGTAACTTACATGTCGTTTTCGATATCGAAGTAGCCTTTGCATTGAAAGATGAAGGGAGAAAGAAAAAGGAGAGAACACAAAATACAAAATAATAATAAACTATATGCTGGGGTTTTATTACATTTACATGGAGCTAACTGAACAGGCCTATCCAATCCAGCAGATAGGATAACTGGTTCAGCAGCTTGTAGAAGTAATCCGCGATTCCGTTGTATGGTAACACCTGCATATCCCTCAGAATCATAAAGTTCATCTGCCGCCGCCCGCCTTACTTATTTGTCCTATTGCCACCAGCTACCAAAAAAAAAAAAAAAGAGGAATAGGTTTTGCATGTAAAGTGGTTGGGTGTTTTGACAGCAACGAAGTACTTCACATGTTTACCTATCACGTTAAATGACAACATATCTCAGCATCAGTGCCAAGCAATATAATTATAGAGGCATGACGACAAGGTTCATGATTTTGCCCCCGGCCGAACTTTGTGCCTCTGCCTTTTAGCAACCAGCAATTTAAAATGGCGGGCATAAGGGTTACTTACTGGGTCCCAGACAAAAGCAATGGAAGGTGCGTCGATCAGTTATTATGTCACAACTGTTCCTATCTTGAAACTCAGTCTTCACTTCAAAAGGTACTGTTCTTTTGGCTTTTACCTTTTGTATTTTAAGACTGATCAATTACGATAACGGGGGAGAGGAAAAATGGGGTTGGCTTAGGCACCGCCTTCAAGGAAGTAACTGAGAATGGAAAAAAAATAAAATGTACGGGAACAATAAAAAAAAACATAGGAAGAATATATACAGCGTTTCTTTTTTTTTTTTCTTTGAGGGGAGAGGGGTAACAATAGAGGAACATGGCACAGATAAAATAAATGGGTGAGTGGGCAAATCAACCTTTCTGTTCAGGCGAATTGTGGGAGGTATCAACCGGTTCAAGCGTCCAAGTTAATCAAGCCTATTTTGATAGTCATTCGTTAGAAACACCGCCTTACCATGGACTACAAGGCACAAGTTACTCACCATCGAAATCCTGTTCCAAGGCATCAGCCACAACATCGCCATTGTCACCGGTGACCAGCCAGGTGTCAAGGGCAACGGTCGCATCAGTGTTGAGTGGCAAAGCGCTGCTCAAATCAAAGTAACCAGCATCACCCATCTTGAGGGCAAAGGGTGTGATGGCATCAGTATCGTCCATGTACAAGTAGGGGGATGCTTTGATCATAGGATTCCAGTGCCGGTCTTCGCCATCCGTCATGGGAGATGCAAAGGATGTGCCACTGCAACATTAACAAAAGTTAGTATGAGAGCGTGGCAGCGATTGAACATTTTCGCTGGACAAACAAGATACAAAGGAAATGGAGACTTACACATCATCATCATCGATGAGGGATCCCATATAGATATCGGACGATGGAGGTTGCTGCTTGAGGCTAAGTGCAACCATATCAGCAGGCGTAGTGATATGGCCAAAATCACTCGATTCAGCAGAAAGTGGTGGAGGTAGACAATTATTGGTAACCGAAGACACAGGAACGGTATCCTGCGATAGACTAGCATTTAAGGCCTCATCATCTAAAAAGAAATCGGATGCCTGAGATAGGTTGAAGGCATCACTATGAGGACCCCAAACGTGATGAGGATCAGGCGAAACATTCAAGGAGAAGCCTTCCCAAACATGCAAAGCTGGTGGTGAGTTGTCGTTTTGCTCTTCAGTAAATACAGGGGTTTCGCATTCATCTAAGGGTCGATTTTCATCAAACGCAGTAGTATCTTCATCTGTCTCCACATCTTCTTCGTCCTCCAATCCAGTATGTAGTTTCCGTTGCTTCATTCTGGTTTCAAGGTAGGCATTGTTGGCTTCCTGTACAAATCGATCCAACAAGCTGCGATTTCCAGATTGTTTGGCTTTGATCTTTTTGAGTCTAGCTTGTAACTTGAGCTGCGCTTCAAGGGCGCCGGCTACCGTTTTGCCTCCAGTGGAGCGATGACACGATGCGGTGGGGCTGACATAGTCTCCCTTGCATCTGGGACAAAAATATTCTTCTTCCAGGTTATCTTCATCCAAGCCAATACAATCTAAATGTAGCCAAGATTCACAGGTATCGCACTGAACCATGGGTCCACTTTCTTCTTCATCGTCGCCGTGTTGGCCAGCACAGATACAATTAGTCACAGCATCACGCCATTCCTCTGCGTCGGATGAATCATCGTCATCACTTTTAGCTGCCTTATACAAGTTCTTCTTCTTCTTCCTCAGAGGCGTATGTCTGGATTTGCATCTTTCAGCATGATACGTTAAACCTCGAAGGTTTTTGTATTGTTTATGGCAATGGGCACAAGTGTAATCGAAATCATCTGTGAACAAAGCCGTTAGAGTTAAGTTCATATGATCTATAGCAATAACACCAGATGCCGGTTTCTTAAAAAAAAAAAAAAAAAAAAAAAGACATGTGCTGCAGGCGAGTGGACAAGGGAAAAAACTCACCACTGATGACCTTGGAAGTCAGACGGCGATTTGATTTAGGCGATGGGGTTTGAGGGCATTCATGTGCATAAGGCAGCGATGAAAGTGAGCTGTCAGTGCGCGTAGGTGTTGCAACGACTGCGGATAGGATATGTGTGGCTTGCTGTTTGGAAATGTGGGCAGGCAGAGTGATGTGTCGACGAGGCAATTTGGAACGTGGGGTCACGACAATTGACATACGACCATTAGCATCGGTAACAAGTTCCATAGCATTGAAATCATTATCAGGAAGGGGGCTGAAGATAGACTTTGTGGACTCAACACGATGTATGTGTTCATGTTCCTGGGGGCGAGGAGCAGCGCGAGACTTTGCGTGTCGAGAGAAAAAGTTTTTGGCATTGCCAATGGTGGAATCCGAGTCGCCAGGTTTGTGGGTGGTATGAGAGAAGGTGGGAATGGTATAACGGGTGACTGATTTTTGTTGGCTGGTGAATACCTTGGACTTTGCACGAGCAAGTCTTTCTTTCAGCATGACACTAAGCGGTTTGATGTCGGTGATATCAGGTACAAGTCCATGCGGCCAAATTTTATGACATGTTTGGAAAAGGAGCGGCTTGGTAGGGCGTGGCTCTAATTTAGACAAATCAACGGATTCAAGGGCTGAGCTAGAGAGGGGTGTCAATGATTTTTGGCGATGAGCAAGAGGTGATTCCGGCTCAGGAGGACGCTGAGCATACGAAGATGGTCGCTTTGGTGTCACCACAATGGATGATGGAGAAGATTCGTCCACAACCAAGTGCTGTTTTTTTGGTGTCTGAGGAATAGCAGCTTCTTCATAATGACGACTCATAATTTTCAATTGTGATTCCGATAGCTTTTGAACGGGCTCTTCATCGGTTCTCATCGTTGCTACTGTCTTGCTTCCAACTAGTTTTCGCTTTTTCACTGAAAATATTTTGCCACCTGTGGTGGGCACAGACGACGGTGAAACATTGGTTGCGGTGAAATCATGCAAGGCTACTTTTCGCTTTATCGACAATGATTTATTGTCTAATAGCTGGGTGCGTTTCGTCGATGGAGTAGCATCCTTGTCGTTTTTGTTGACAGCAATGTTTTCGAGGAAAATATTTTGATTCTCATCGGTTACAGGTTGCTTTGATTTCTTGGTGGTGCGCTTTGGTGAACGCTTTTTACGCCTATGACGAAAATTTTGGGTAACCAAGAGATGTAAAGCAGACAGGGGGATAGATAAATTTTCATCAACAGGAGTACGAAAGGGGATTATTGAAAATTGTGGAAAAATGACAAATTAGAAAGAGAAGGAAAAATAAACATTGGTTAGTAGAGTTCATTTGAATGGGCATCCTATTGGCATTTCAACCTACTCCACGGTAGCATTTCTCTCCTTGGATGGGTGCTCATTAGGTTTAAGATTTGAGGCGTCTTTCAAAGTAGCATTCTTGCTTCGAACACTCTCAGATTGGTTGAGAGGGCTCAGAACGTTTCTGAGAGGCATGAACGGTGACTAGCTATGATTCTTCAAGGTGGTAATGGAGCAAAATAGAATGCGTGATAAGGAAGGGGCTGGCGTAGGGAAGTGGAAGAAGAGGTGGAAAGAGACTGGCTAGCTCGCGACCCAAATCGGCGGAGCAGAAAAAAGTCTTTTTTTCTCTGCTTTTTTTTTCATGCCGTGACGACGCAAAAGTGCTGGCGGGTGTTTCTCAGTTTTTGACGGTGTCTTGCATTAACTTCAGTCTACTCTACACCTCCGAATCCAATAATGAAGTCTGCTTGCTTGCTTGCTTGTTGAATGGCCTGTTGCTGCCCTTTTTCTAAAAGTGGAGTGAATCATTCCAGATGCGGCTGATCCCACTAACGGCGTGTAACCACCCCATCGCAGGCTGGGCTGAGCGAAGCGAAACCGTGTTTTCTCTCTCAGTTTCACATTTCTATTTCGTCTCTCCTCCGCTTGTAATACGCGACTTCATTCTTTCTTCCCCAACTCTTTTTTTCCTCTCCCCACTCTAGTAATCTATCTTCAATACTATGGCGGACGCTGCACAGAGAAGGCCACATCCAACCACACCTGCCCTTAACACTGGTCGTATGATGATGACTCGTTTCCTTATCATGGGTGTCGTTTTCTTAGCTATGAACGTCTCAAAAATGTTCAAGACCGACAAGGATGTTGTTGCATTGACTGCCGAGACATGGCCTCAATATATTGCGGAGCATCCTTACCAAGGAAAAGGTCCCGTTGCTAACCGTTCTCCCTGCCCTATGCTTAACACCCTTGCCAACCACGGTATTCTCAACAACTCTGGTAAAGACATCACCAAAAAGCAGTTAATTGACGCGCTTACTCGCTTGAACCTTGGACCTAAATTTGGTGTGGTCTTCACCGAGAGCGTGTTTTGGATGTATCATGATAAGAACTCTCTTCCTGATTGGATTGGTCAGTTGAGCACTCTGGATTTAGCTCAGCTCCAAAAGCATAACGCCATTGAACATGATGTGTCCTACACTCGTCAAGACTTTGATGTCGCTGGTGACGATTCCTCAGCCGATCCCAACCTCATCTACCAATTCACCCAATTTGCTAACGAAACCGGATACATCGACCTTGCACAGGCTGGTAACGCCCGCCGTCTACGTGAGCTTCAATCCAAGAGAGATAACCCTGATCTCGTCTTTGGTCTCTTCCAGAAGTTTGCCGGTGCCGGTAGTGAATGTGCCTTGTTGCTTAATGTTATTGGCAGAAACATGGCCGTTTCTGTTGATCACTTTAACAAGTTCTTCAAGGAAGAGCGCTTTCCCGATGACTGGACTCCTCCGGAAGAAAACTTCTCTTTTGTTCGTTTGTCTAAGGCTACATACCAGTGCTACCAGTCATGGAGCAACAGCAAGGAGACCCTTGCCAAGGAAAAGCAGATTGAGGCTGCACAAGAGAAGGTCCGTTTGGTTCAACAGCAATAAGTTCTATATCTCATGTATGTATGGCGCTACATTGCCTATATGATGGGTCGTGGTTCTTGTTAACTGATGACAGCACCTGTAGATACACGATCGAAATTAACGATTGAAAACAAAAAAATATTGATTAAAGAAGTCTTTATGTTTCAAGCAAAAAACCAATGCGAGTATTTGACAAAAAGGAAAATGTGGTGTTGTGAGGTCTCTTCAGACGGTAATGTACGAAAAAAAGGGGATATGTAGGACTAGGTACATGCAGGAGGGGTATCAAAAATGGAATATGCAAAGAGAGACGAAGGAAGTCTATGATATGATATACTACAGATGCTGTCGGTTAACAGCTTATGAGGGCATAGGTCGTGAGCATCGCCGCGACTATGGCTGCTACGCGCTTGGAAGCGCCAAACAGCGAGGAATTGGCAGATGAAGCGATTTCGAATACTTTCTGTATTCCATCAGTACTCCAATTGCCACTATACAACAAGTGAAAGTTGGATGATGTATCGAGATTATCGAATTGCTGGATGGTCACTGATTCGTCTTCAGTTGCTATTGGTGTACTGGAATTCAAAAGTATAGCTCGCAGTTCCGCGGGAGTGTAATTTTTTTCGCCCAAGTACAACGCCATTACCCCTGCCACAACTAGAGCCCCAAAAAAAAAAAATTGCATCAAAAGGTGTCAGTACTTTTTCAGGCCAGCCAACCCATTTTGCGAGTCACTTACATGGAGATGCTACCGAGGTACCACTAAGGGTGTTCGTGTCTGTTGCACCATTTATCCCGGCTGACACGATATGAGTGCCCGGTGCATAGAGATCAACGCACGCGCCATAATTCGAGTACGTTGCTACAGTGTCGTTTTTATTGGACGCACCGACTGTCATGGCATTAGGAGACGATGCTGGCGAGAATGAACAAGCGTTGACGCCGTCATTACCAGCTATAGGCGCAATCATAGAAGGAAGAGAACTAGGTTAGCGTATGTTGTACAGGACAGCATGTCACCCTCGCAGTAAGCTGTCTTACCAGCTATAGAGAAATGAATCCCAGCATCGATGGCTTCTTGAATGGCGTCATTGGCTGTTTTGCTGTAATTTCCACTCAAAGATAAACTGAAGTGATATAACAACTCCAAACGTTAGTGTTCTGGCAAAAATTTTGCATAAAGGTGACCTAACTGAACTTACTTGACGATACTCCTTGCATTTGGCTTTGATTGATGTCGTTGAACTACCCATTCTAGGGCAAGAAGCACGTTGGCTAGAGTTCCCTCCCCATCGCTAGTGAGAGCCTTTACCGAAATGATATTGGATTTCTTGGCAACTCCATACGTAAGGCCTATGGAATAAAAAAGCACGTTTTAAAAAACATGAAATGAATTGAACTCAAATCTCGTTATATTTGCTCTTTTATGGGAGGCTTACCACAACATACGCCAGCCACAAAAGTGCCATGTCCGTTAGAATCGGTTGTGTCAGTGGCTTCTCCAATGAAGGATGGTGCACTGGTTACTCGACTGACAAGATCGTTGTGATGAGCATACACACCAGTGTCGAGCACATAAACATCGACGCCACTTCCAGCTGATGTCGGAAAGCTGAAGAGAGAGTTTTCATCGGTATGAGAGTCGATTCTAGGAAGCCCCCAGTTCGGTGGATTCGTCTGGATTAACTCCTGGGCTCGAAAAGTTTGGTCTTTGATCAAGTAGTCGATTACATGAGACTGATTCTTTTGTATCTCATCAATGCCGGTTTCGGACAAATGTGCAGAGTAGAAATGCAAATTTCCAATACGAGAGGTACGGTTGTTCGGAACAAGTGAATGCATTCGAACATCAGATAAGTGTGCTTCGGCCATTTGCGAAGTTATGTTCGGTTTGAGTACTACTATATATTTCTCGGACGCAGCGACCAGGAAACATCCGAAGGTCAAGTAGAATAGCATAGTGACCAGTGATTTCATTCTGATATCGTACAAAGCTGTATATTTATGACAATGTTGAAAGAAAGAAGTTCGGGACACGGCAGAAAGGGGCGAAGAAAAAAAAAAGAGGGGCTGGACGGTCTTTCGGGTCCCCTCTTCAACGACATTCATATCCGAAAAAACTGAGTTTCGATGACAAGTAGAGGCAAGGTACCGTTACACAAATCGGCGATATAGTCATTGTTTGAGCAGCAAAATCCATTAGGTTGACAGAATAGTACTAGACACTAACAGAGAGTTTGCAAAACTATTCAGAAACGACAGTCAAGTAGTGTTTTCAAGAGTTGACGATTATAAATACACAGAGGATGAAGGGTACTGTCAGTTGTGCAACCAACACCTTGTGGTGTGGTAGATCCCAATTCATTCTGACAAAAAAAAACCAGGGACATTACCCAAAGTTGAAAATAACGATATTTTTCTTTTAGAAACGGAGTTCAAGCTTGTTGTATAGAAATCCTTGGTGAAATCTCAGAGGAACCATAGAGTCTCAAAGAGAAGAACTGACTGTCAAAAGCGTGCTATATATACTTTGATTTTATTCATTAGCTGTACCAATGCACCCTCTTTCTCTAACATAACTTCGATAGTATTGATATTTTCAAACATATTGCTATCAAGCGGACGATGAATTGTCGGTCTGACGTAGAGGCAAACGAGGACACGAAAGGAAACGCGTTCAAGAAACCCCAAGTCGGCGAACAAATAACACAATATTTGCTGTCTCAGACCTTTTTATAGCGGGAGACAGATTTCTTGCGAACGACAGGAACGATAATTATTGCAAGAGCTGCGTACGCGGTCTGACAGATTAAAAGATTTGAAATAATTTCACCGTGATCGCATTACATGCTATTGCGCCGGGTATGAGCTTTTCGTAGAGTGGACTACAACAAGTTTCCTCTGTCCCATTGGTGTCTACTATCCTTATTCCAATTTATTCAGGTACAACATATCCACATAATGCAAATGCATAGCTAGACTGTTAACAAGACTGAAAGCGCGAGTCATGCTGCCTATACCTATGCTACGTGAACACTTGTGGTATACCTCAAGGCGGGTTACTCGCCAGAAGTGTATTATTTACGGCTTAATTTCACTACTGGTAGAAGAAGAATCATTATAATGCGGATGACTCTTGTTTGTTCGCAAGGGATAATGCGGTGAAAATTTCAAGCAGCAGGTACAGCATAATTGATAAGGATTGAACGTGTACTCGCTAAAGATAATCAACGATATTTATAGATCCTCATAGTGACACGTTTCGAAGACTTGCTGAGAATGCCGATAGCTCGCAGTGACACATTGTGAGTACTTCACGCTCTGCATTAACACGAATGAAGTATAGAGTTCGTACGGCTTATCTAAGACACGGTGTCGACTCTAACCAACATCTGCTGTGCAATCATATACTCCAAGGCTATCAACAAGTTATGGATGCTTATTTCCATTCTCCTTGTATCTTGTCTTCCTTCACCGCGTTGACAAACCGAGAAGGTCCATTATAGCGACACTGAGATTCAAAGCTTCGGCCGAAATAAACAGAAATGGGTATATTTGAACGTTTATGGCCAGAATTATTCTTGAAAGAGTTGCACCAACGGGTCCACACGTACCGGCCGCGAGAAAAAGACGCCATAACTGAAATGATAAAAAGGGGGCGCATCTCCTCATCGCACTCATTCACACTCTAAATTCAAAATGACCATTTCCCCTGCAACTGAACAACATTACTCCAAGGCTGTTATTGAGCATGGCTATGATGAAGTGGCAGATGCTTACCTGGCGTGGTCAGCTCCTCGGCCAACCTTGACTCGCGCAGGCTACGTTGATAGGCTACTCGAGAATCTTCCCAAGGGAGCCAAGGTTCTGGAACTAGGATGTGGAGCCGGCGTTCCCAGTACACAAAAGCTTGTTTCCGGCGGTATGTCTGTCACTGGTGTTGATATCTCGGGAGCACAAATAGCACTTGCTCGTAAACATGTGCCCGAGGCTACTTTGATTCATTCTGATATGATGAAGCTCGAGTTCGAGCAGGCAACATTTGATGCCGTAGTTGGTTTTTATTCCATTTTTCACTTGCCAAAAGATGAGCAAGGTATAATGATAGAACGTGTGCAAATGTGGCTTAAGGAGGGTGGCTGGTTTCTCTGCAATTTCAACTCGCAAGAAGGTGAATTTGTGAGGGAAAACTGGTTGAAGCCGGAAGTGACTATGATATCTGCTGGTCTCGGCGTAGAAGGCACGAGAGAGATGTTTCAAAAGCATGGCCAGCTATTGACCATGGTGGAAGATGAAGTGGCTGTTGAAAAGGTCGGCAGTCATGAAGAACATTTCCATTGGATTTTCGCTAAAAAGAGTAGCCACCGCCAATAAGGCTGATACAGTCAAACTGAGCATACCCAAAAAAAAAAAAAAAAAAAAAGCCTAAACGCTCAGTCAATGGCTGGGTGGCAGAGCAACCAATATTTGTATTATTGATCCTTTTACCATGATTTTTAATATGGATGGTTGTTTATCCTTCATCTGATTAAAAGTACTTCGCTTCGTTAGCCGAAAGAAATTCTCCACATTGATATAATGTATTTTTGGCTCAAAACCACTTCATGGTGTATTCGTTGATGGGAAAAAAATAACATAGCCCCATAGTTTGCACATGGGATGCTTATGTTTGGGGTTGCATGATGATGAATAACATAGCATAATCATGAGTAAAGATTTCATGGTAGAAAGGTTTTGTCATTTGTACAGGTGACGAATCCATACGATTTGTCACGCATAGCAACGCAAGTCTACGGAAAAGCGAATAAGGCAACTGCGGAACCAGGATAGCCAAGACAGTGCTTGGCCCGTCCGTCAAGTGGTTGTGGCGGTGACATCAGCCTGGTCAAAAATAACCGTGAGGGTGAATTGCCGGTCCATGTGGTTGCCGGGATACCAGAATTTTTTCCGCGAGGGGTTCAGATATAAAATATAGCTTTTTTTTTCGGGACTCTCCCAACTTTTCATCACTTGTTGACTGAACAAATTTTTTCTCTCTATCCAACCATGCAGACTCTAATGACTGAACCACTTCACTGCTTTATCACGGAGCTCTACCCTGCCTCCGACAAATCTCCACAGACTGCCATTTGGCACCCCGTCCTTGACCGCCATGGTCAGATTAGCTTTGACTTGACAGAGCCTTCAAAGACGACATCATCCGTGCAGTTCCTGCAACTTACGAGGAACCCTATGCCCAGATCACGGCAGTCCTTTGACTCCAGCATGGCACCAATTCAAGAATCCGATGAAGAATAGATGGCGACGTAACTGTATCGTATTTCAAAGCGTTTCATCGTGGGATATCCCCCTTTATACATTCCCTTCACATTTTGCACCAATCCATCTCAATCCTTGTAAATATCTGATATCCCATAGGCCCACTCCTGTGTGGCGGCCAACTCTGTATACACTTGATTTGCTATTATTCTTGTAATTGAATTCTTTCTGACAAATGCCCATGTAAAAAATATCGAAAATACATATTCGCTTTTTTTTTGGATGATGACACATCGAAATGTAATGACCTTTTTCGTTGGGCTTTTGCCCTTTTTGTGATTCGGAACAAGCGTCCAAAATTGGACAGTAAGGGTTCGGGGGGTGGGTATCTTGGCTCTCCATATTTGTCACTGATCTCACTGATACCGAAGCTTGGCGATTTCGGCCAATCGCACCGGAGTCATTACGCAGCATGTTTCTTTTCTTTTCCCCCAAGGTCAGCTGCTCTGAACTGTGCGTTGACACTGCGGACTTTAAACAAATAAGCTGTATGTATTCATGCAATCGGACGGAACGCAAGGAAAACCTACAATGTTCAATTTATGTACTTTTTTGTCTCCTTCCGTGTTTCATTCTTCTCCACTACTTTCTATCTAAGATTATCTATCAATTGATTATCTATCAATTGATTAAAGTTGTTGCTCACGGAAGGTTTCGACCATCGTCATCGTCTTGGAGGACATGTCATTATTAAGAGAATCATCCTCTTCAATCCAAATAGCCAGTAATCGAACGCTGGCAAGGATGACTATGTCATTAAAAATGTCCTGTTGATCTGTTCTTGAGAATGTGTCATTCAAAAAGTCTATTATAGCTTTGAAAAGTTCGGTGAGAATCTGCCGTATCTTAAAGATAAGGTCAATGTCCGTGCCCTCTAAAACAAGGTCATCACTGGTGAGATACTGGATAGCGGATTCGATCATCTGGTAAAACATGGGTAACATCGCGATTGATCGATCCGATGCTGGTTCTGCCTCTATTGCTTTTGCACTTTTTTCTCCACCGAGATCATCTAGAATGAGTCGAACTTCCAAACTTGCTAACTGAATCAATAAGGCTGGAAAACGTGCGTCAATACTGGCCTCATCAGTAACCATTGGTTTCTCCGCCGTGGCGGTTGCAGGTCTCTTTTCTGCTTGTCTTGGGGTCGTGGGAGATGGAGATATGGATGCTGTTTTCTCAAGAGTTGAGAAAAGCCACCGTGGCCCAATATGCCGAAGTAGTGCTGCAATCAGTGAGAATGCGTGATCCCTTCGATCGGAAACTGCTCCCACCGGAAACAAAGACAAACATTAGCCCGTATGCTTATCCCTTCCGTATCCATAACCGAGGCACTTACCGGTTTTGCTAGTCAAGATCTGGCGTACACCTGATCGGATACTCTCAATCCATATGTCAAATCGCTGCTTCTCTTCTTTTTCCAACTCTTTCACTATATGTGTCGGGCATTCATTGAAAACTCGGTGCAATATATCCACCGCAACGAACTTGCTGGTGTCCTGCCGCACGCGTAATGTACTAGATAGGGTGGGTATCAGGCTGTATTTGAGCGACTCTATCAAGCTGGTCTTTAGCTCCGTTGAATTCGACTGTTCCAATCTGTTGAATGCTGATCCGTAGACAAGGATTATGACGTGCTTTGCGAGATCTTGTTCCTCCTCTGGATACAATTGCAAAAATTAGTATCACCTAATTGTCAGAATGAAAAACACCTAGGATTGGCAGTAATGCTTACGAGAGGCATCATCTCCTAATAGTACAAGTATTCTAGACAACACTTGCTTATCGAGTATGGTTTGCAGAGCAGAATCCGTTTTGGCAAGTCGCATCAAAGTCATGAGCACATCTTTGGTTATGTCGGTTGCGTCTCTACAATGATTGTAGTCAGTAAGATATAATAAAGAAGCGATGTGAAAGGAATGAAACATGTTTATGGACCTTGGTTTGATACATGATGAGAGCGTTGGTATGCGTGCGATTAGTTGTTCAGATGAAGTCAATGATTCTACTGTGCTAAAGTATGACAGGATGTTGACGGCAATTTCTTGCATAACAGTCTCAGGCACTTCGGCTGTCTTCTCTAAGATAAAGCCCAGATATCAGTACACATCAATTTGATTCATAATGGATATAATGTTTCAGTAACATACTGGACTTCATGAGACGCTCAATGAATTTAAAGTTCATTTTGTCAAACACTCGTTGAATGGTGGCATGGTCATTGGAATCCAAGAGTCGTGGTAGGATAAGTAAGGCTGTGAACTTGGATTCGTCCGAGGACGAAGGCGATAACAGATTCAAGCACTGATCTATTTCTGCAGCGCGATTTTCTTTTGACGATGAGACTTGCATTGTCGTGAAGATGTCTGGCTACCAAGAAAGCTTGTTGCCTCGTCAGCTCTACAATTAACGAGGTCAATGCTCCCGAAAATTTTTGTCAGTCACAATCGCTAGCAGTTTGCCCATTTCCAGTATTTTAAATACCTCATTTTATGAGCTTGTTCGATTGACGCCTTCTGTTATGCAACATGTATCGTTCTCTTGCTAGTTCTCGTAACCTCGTAGTAAAATCCCCTATTCCGTCCAGAACCCCATCTCCCTCTGCCCACCCCGTTCTTGATCCATCGCGCTCTCTACACTCCGCGAACTTTACTCATCACTCAGGAGCTCAGCTAAACCAGCCGTTCGGATCGGAAGGCTTCGTCAACAGCTTGGACATTTCTTCTGACATTGTGACAGACGCTGCTGAAAAAGTTAACAAATCGGTCGAGCATGCAGAGAAAGCTCATTGTACCTATCCCCAAGACGACGGAAGAACACGGCAAGATATGCATCATCCCTGGCAATATGGACAGATTGAACCATTAACAAAAGAATACGAAGAGGTGACTTTTAAGATGAAGAAAGACTAACATTAACCCCCTTATTAAAAAATTGTCGTCGACTGTATATCAAAGTATTAAAAAATCGATTTGTGTAGCTGAACGCTTTTGAGTCAGTTTACTCCACCGTCAATTGAGTGACGGTGTTTTTGCTCCGAAATTTGAATTTTTCAATTGATCCTGAAACGTGCTCTATCCATACCCTTTTTTAAGTACAGAATGCTCTCTCGTGCTGCATGCAGACTACGAACTGGAGTCCCGCATCTCCAAAAGACATTCAGCCTACAGTACCATGTTAAAGTTCCAACCATTGCTCTAGAATGCAGACCGGTCCGGATAAATACGTTACCGGACCGACTTTTTGTACGTGGCCTTACAACTCAAGGAGGAGATACCGACACGTCGAGAGATAAAGAAGCCAAGAAGAACACCATATTAACGGAATATGTATCTGGACGGACTCGTATTTTTACATCAATGCCTACCGGACTTGGTTCTGGAAGAGGCTCTAAGCAATGCATATCCAGTCCACTCACCTCGCCTTTATCATGGCAATGGCTACAACCCCAGTCAAGTCAAATGGGTCCAAAACACAG